>CAIGRR010322946.1:0-14016 GCA_903798365.1 Fraxinus sp. 1973-6204 | reverse complement strand
ACTGAGCATGGCTGGCACTATTAAGACAAAAAGAAGTTAAACTTGCATTCACTCTATCTCGTAGTTGTGTGAATCAAACATGCACAAAATGGATACGCCTCGAGTTTATTCTGTCAGTAACATCTGTATTATTTTCTCATCGTAGATTGGGGCAAAGCGGGTTGAAGCTGCAGCTCAGAAGGGGAACACATACTCAATGGGTTTGCTCTTTGGGCAAAAGAAGGAATAATGAGGTTGATGGATGAATAAAACGAATGGAAAGTGAAGGAGCTGAATAAGAGTCCAGCCGCCACTGGCCACACCACATGAAGATATTACAAGTCTCAATATTTGTTCTTTTCATCTTTATGGTGATGTTTAACGTGTTTGACCATCTCCATCGCATTTGAGTAAACCTCTTCCTCGTAAAGACAATGTCTCAAACTCAGACGTCATTGTAAAAATTTATAGATGCTTGCGAAAGATTGTAACAAAATTTCTGGTATAGTGGGTTATATCTATCTGAGGGCTGGTTTGTGCATGTGTAGTAACTTAGCTTGTGTTTGAGATTTCAATCCATGACATTTTTATCTAACAGTGTGGGATTAATCATACTGGAATAATAAAGGGATGAATCTTGCTACATTTATATCAAGATTTACGTAAGGGGTTACATAACGTCACACGATACTCTATTATCTGTCAATTTTAAACATAATCACATTTTTCTTCTTATTTTTTTCTGTCCACATCATTTTTGATAATCGCTTATGTACCATTTTGATGTACAAGTAACGAAATCCTATAGGGATAGGTGAACAAGCTAGTATGATAAAGAGTTATGATTCTTGCACATTCTTTGTTGACGTCAAGTTTTACATATCCTGTGTAGAAAATTTGATCATTGATTATAAATAATATTGTTAAAATCGATGTATAAAAATCTATCAATTCATTTTTGATAATCGCTTATGTACCATTTTGATGTACAAGTAACGAAATTCTATAGGGATAGGTGAACAAGCTAGTATGATAAAGAGTTATGATTCTTGCACATTCTTTGTTGACGTCAAGTTTTACATATCCTGTGTAGAAAATCTGATCATTGATTATAAATATAAATAATATTGTTAAAATCGATGTACAAAAATCTATCAATTCACATGATGTCAAACTTGATGTACATGTAGGATAATTGTCTAATAAAATAGATTTACCATCTTATTTTTTCAAGTGCGGAAATTTTAGTATCTTTGAATTTCTTTTTATTCTTTTTGATGGAGACTTAAAAAGAGAATTTTCATTTTTAATTTTATAAAAAATTAATAAATTCACTTGACCCGACTGGAGATGGGCCGGGTAAACTAAGACCAGGCACACGACCCTTTTTGCCCCATGGGCTTTCACAAGTCTACCCGCTCGACAAGATCTTCATTAGCAGGCAAACGCAGCTAGTACTATCGAAGAACGCTAATGGCCGACGAAATATAGAGTTGAAACAGTGAAAGGAAACGAGCAGCAGATGAATATTGAATGGCAAGGAACTTGTCTTTAATAGACCACCTTCTTCGCTTCAGAATCTCTCAGTTTTCAAACATAAATCCCTCGAAGCCATTTTGCTATTATTCGACTCTTTCTTCTTCAGATTTAATCAACACTTCTAGTAATTATTATAATAAGGAAAATGATTGTCTTAACTTTCTGAATTCTTGTCGAAGTTTGAGTCAATCTTTCCAAATCCAAGCTCATTTAATAACATCGGGACTCTTCAGAAACCCTTCTTTCTATGGGAGGATTTTGAGACTGTTTTCTACTTTTTCCGATGATATAGATTATATAATGTTGATTTTCAAGTGTATTGAGGTTCCTGATACTTTCTGTGTCAACACTGTTATCAAGGCCTATTCTTGCAGCTTAGTGCCTCATAAAGCTGTGGGCTTGTATTTTGAAATGCTCCAGCGTGGTTACCTTTTACCTAACAGTTTCACTTACCCACCTCTTTTCAGTGCTTGTGCTAAAATGGGTTGTTTGAGCTCGGGCCAGAAGTGTCACGGGCAAGCTCTGAAATATGGTGTTGATGGAGTTTTGCCTGTGCAGAATTCTTTGATTCATTTGTATGCTTGTTGTGGGCTCATGGAAATTGCTAAGAAAGTGTGTGTTGAGATGCCTGTGAGGGACTTGGTGTCATGGAACACAATTGTCGATGGGTTTGCTAAGGTTGGGGAGATGGGACAAGCGCATCACGTGTTTGATGTAATGCCTGAGAGGAATGTGGTTTCTTGGAATGTTATGATTACAGGTTATTTGAATTTCGGAAACCCAGGCAATGCATTGAAGTTGTTTCGGGAAATGTCTAGGATAAGATTTATCTGCAACGATACAACGATGGTGTGTGCGCTTACGGCTTGTGGGAGATCTAATAGACTGAAGGAAGGAAGATCAGTTCACGGGTTTCTTGTTAGGATGTTTTTGAATTTGAGTTTGATTATAGATACAGCTATGATTAATATGTATAGTAAATGTGGAAGGGTGGATGCGGCTCGAGTAATTTTTGATAGGATGTTGATCAAGAACTTGGTTTGTTGGAATGCAATGATATTGGGGTACTGCATTCACGGGAATCCAGTTGATGGGATCAGTTTATACACAGAAATGGTTGACAAAACCAGAGTACTCGGGTATTCAAATGTAAATACCAATAAGAATGTAAACTTAAATGAGCGGGATAAAATTCTCCCAGATGAGGTTACCTTTATTGGCATTTTATGTGCCTGTGCCCGGGAAGGAATGTTGGTAGAGGGGAGAAACTACTTCTCCCAAATGGTTGATGTGTTTCATGTGAAGCCCAATTTTGCCCATTACTGGTGCATGGCTAATCTTATGGCCAATGTTGGTCTAGTGCAAGAGGCAGTGAATATCTTAATGAACATACCAGTTGGCAAGGATGTGTCTCCAGAATCCTCATTGTGGGCAGGATTGCTTGGGTCATCTCGATTTCAAGGGGATCTGATCTTAGGGGAACAAATTGCTAAAGAATTAATTGAGCAAGATCCTCAGAAATTTTCATATTACATGTTGCTGGTTAATATTTATGCCGTAGCTGGTAAATGGGAAGAGGTTTCTAGGATAAGGGATATGATGAAGGAGAGAGGAATTAAAAGAGTGCCAGGTTGTACTCTGGAGGATTTGAAGGATATAGTTCATACCGTTAAATTGAGATAGATGTCCACAGATTACACAGATGGCATTGATTAGGAGATCCATAGACTCTGATTATTGTCCACGACAGATGCACATTAGGATGTGGGGATTTAGGGGGTTAGCATCTGTGCTGTAATATAAAAATGACGAAACTGTTTTCCGGAGATCTCTGTTTCTGGTATTTAATTTAGTTTTTCCTCACGTCACCGTGATTCTTGATTCAATTGAGTCCATCAAAACAATAAGCTGCTCATTCTGAGATTTGCAATCAATTTTGGATGATGAGGTGGTGTAAATTTTGTCAAATTCAGTGCGGATGTCAACTTTCAAGAAGGATTGATACACTTTCTTGGTGGTTATGGATGCCGTGGTGCCTGTGCATGAGGTTGTTGGAGAGCGGATACACTGATTTATTTAAAGGCTCTTATGATGGTAAGCAGGACCCTGCTTGCATGAGGTTGTTGGAGAGCGGATACACTGATTTATTTAAAGGCTCTTATGATAGTAAGCAGGACCCTGCTTTCATCTCCCTTAAGTATCTATACATCTTAATGAGATCAATTCTTTCTCTTGATTGCATTACCTAGGTACAATTTTATATAATTCTTGATTTAATTCACTTGTAGGAAAATCTGAGTCTTTGTTAGTCCACCTAATTTGAGTCATTATTTCTAGTTATTACAGATTAAAAGGAAGGTTGTCTGTGGATAGAAGTAACGTGGTAAATCAAAAGCGACAGGCTTATCTCTTGGAATGCCATGCTTTTGAACTTTCTAAATCCTATTGATGATCACCATGGACGGGGCGAATGAGGGCTGATAATGCCTGCTGATATCCATTTTTTCTCTCTCTCTCTCTCTTACTCATTCATTTCATGTGATTTGATGGTGATATCAGAATAGACACCAATGGATTATAGGTATAAGAGACTTTTTTATGCCTGCGTACAACTCCAGACAAACCGTGCTAGGTGTAAAAATCCAGTCCTAACGTGGTGGAAAAATGAAAATTGATTACTCTGCATGCTAACCTGATTTCTATCACTTATGTAAAGAAACTTGATCATTCTGTTCGTGTATAACAGATTTATAATAATGTTTACTGGGACAAATTTGTATGCAGTGCAGCAGATTGTTCTTTTGGGATTAAACACTTATATGGCGTGTTCTGTTCCAATTAAAATTGAATGACTGTTATTGAGTCTCACTCGTCTAATAAAAGTCAACAATAACGGCTAGTTTTTCAATTTTAATCACTACAAAACACCATTTATAGTAATGTTTATGTCGTATAAAAGGTAGAAACCTTGCCGATTTTTTTGTAAGTAGCTAAACTTTTTCCTCCACCCTCTTATAAAAACACAGCTCTATGAAGTTTTGCAGCAAATTTTTTGAGTAAAAAGCTACCGAGGAAGCCTCCTATTGATTAAAACTGCTGTATGTTAAGCTTTCGTTGTGATGCCTAAGCTATGCAGGAGGAAAAGTCCTTTCTCACTGACCTGGAATTGTTCTTTTGACATAATGTGTTTTAATAAATGTAGTCCATCAGCCTTTCTTTCTAATGATGAAATTTATTAGATTAACAAAGTTCAAGCTTGTACATTCGCATTATCTATGAATACCTACAAAACGATACAACACCTTCTACACATTTATGTTGGGTCGAAGGGGTTCTAAAGACTGTGAGCAGCAAAAGTTTCCTGAGACAATGAGAAACGCTAGAAATCAAGAGGTGGGATGATAAAGGAGGACAGGAAAATGTCAACTGCCTAATTTGAAAGCATCAACAAAGAGTCCTAAGCAAACCCCAGCTTTCCAATAGTTCACCATCACAACAAGAGACTGCAGCCTCCCCGTAAAGATGGGTTTTCCATACATTAGCATACCAATACCCTCTATAGCAGCAACAACTACTCCGGCTACCAATACATCCCAGTCTCCCGTCTGCCCAAGAATTGTGGCCAAGGCATTTGCTGTGTAAAATCCTAAGAGGAGAAGAAATACCTTCATGGGAAAATTCTTCCGAGCTGAATTCAGTTTACTCAACAGCTGCCTACCACCAGCACCTACTATCCTACCCAAACGAGTTCCACCAAGACCAGAGTTGTCTCCATTGAGGCTATCTTGGTTATTATTGGCAGTAAATCCATTAGTGTCGAAAGTCATTGCTATTCTCCAATCTTGTCTTCTTGACCTAGAACTGTTTTAACGTACAAACACACGTGGAATTAAGATCTACTAGGACTACTGAATACAAAACATGAGAAGTGCAAATTCTAAATTAAGAAGATGACATTTCACTGTCACTTCTCTAGTCCATGCTGACTGAAACAGTCTATTGCATCTTACCTCAGGTGACTTGAGTAGGCAGATTTCAACACAAAAAAATCAATGTTTCAACAAACTTGCCACACAGCTTACGTTGTAGCTCACGCAAGAATTGATATATATATATATAAAAAAAAAAAGGGACAGGAGACAATTTAAATATATAATTGCCCCATATCTGATAGCTTAAGCTCTTAAACTTGGAGGTTCAATATATCCACGCAATCATGGTGACTTCAAGTCTCATAGTTGTAAAAATTATGCACACGTCAAACATTTGACCTAAAAAAATGTTTTTGGGCTGTATCTGAGGGGGAACTTCGACACAACTTAAATAAATAATTTTGCACCATCTCTAATGGAATCAGAGTACACAAATATATTGGATTCGAACCTATGAAATTTGTGTGTGTCTTAGTATTGATGAAAACTGAATCAGTCATGTATATGAGGGGCATATTTAATACAAAATTAATAAATAAAAATGTCCCAGCTGATAGTTTAAGCTTTTAAACGAGGTGGTTCAAATAAAAGGCATACAACTTTATGAGCAATATGGAACTACTCAGTGCTACAAAAAACTCTTTTAATACCTTCAAGTGTAATTACTTATAAGGTCAAAATCGTATGGTCATCCCTCTAAAAATTCACACCAACATTTAGTAATCCCTCAACAGCTAATTGCCCAAAAACCTCGCAGCAAAAAATGCGTCAATATTATCCTCTCTTCTTCCTCATCCTTCCAACTGAACTGTAACAACCAACCCTTCTACTTTTTTCCATTCAAAGATAAAATTATTTCATCCCAACACATTTTGCTACCCAATCACCCAGCTGCAGGACCGTTAAAACAATTACGACATGCCTAGCAAGTTCAGAAATTACCTCTTTCTATAAGAAGGTATGCCAAGCTTTGAAGTTTGTCTAGTGAAGTTGTGTGTGTGGACCAAATCCTGGATAGCTTGACAGCTTCTGAGAAGCATATATGATCTAAAGCTTTCATTCTCTACCACAGATCTAGACTGCAGCACTCTAGCATCCATTCGACAGGCCATCAACTGCAAAATACACATGGAGGAAGATAAATAAAGCATATTTGCATGCAGACCTAGAAGAAGAAAAGTTCCAGTGAGATATATCCTTTGAATAGTTCCGAGCTTACTCCATGATATAAATTGGTCATATATCCTAAATTAATCAAATCCGTATGTGAGAATTTTGAAGCAAAAGATGGCATGCACTTTAACCATATTAAGAATTCTTTGCCAATATTCATTACGAAGGTTCACATAATTCCCTTATTGTTGGCTTGCTAAAGAAAAGTTTTCTTCAAAGATAAATAGAAATAATCAAATGAAAAAAAATATAAAATGTATGGTACAGGCGGAAAAAGCAGACGCTTCTGAGCCTTGTTCAGTGACGTCTTTGAAGCAATGCAAAGAATTAGAATGGAGACACAGGAATAGAAAACATAAATCAAATGCTGACATAAAGAATAAAAGAATATATTATATTAATATTCAAATACACAGTTCAATCATTTATCAATCAATTGTTGAAAACCAACACTACAGACTACAAATTATAGGAGATAGATTGACACGTGTATGAATTGAAAATGGCAATTATTAACAACTTATTCATATATATGTGCATAAAAATTGCAGGAAATTAGCACCTAAAGCATAAAAATATTCATAACTAAACGAATTCTGTGAGAGGGAGTATTACTCTTCTATGCTACTAGTGTCAAGTGCCCTCTTCCATATTTCAATTGAAAACCACTCGCTTTGTCCGACATTGAAATATGACAGCAATCAATAGGTCGTGTATCTTGCAACAAGCTCATTGTTGGAATGTATGGAGACTAATAATATTGTACACATTTTCCTTCGCAAACTTTCTTCTTCATAATGAAAATCAGTAGGGGTGAGTAGGTGAAAGTGGACCAATCTGTGTGTGCTTTAGTTGTTTTGGTTTCTTCTATTGCTCTCTTAAACAGGAACTAGAACACATCCATAACATTCTAAAATTAACACACACACACACACACACACAATAAATTTATTCATCTGGAGAAATGTAGAGCATGTTGGACACATTATCTAACAGCATACATTATTGGAATTGGACAATACAGACGTTTATATCACTAATACCGATAATTACGAAAGATTCAGTGATGTACCACTAACAAATTCAACAGAAATTTTAAAAAAAAATGACAATTTCTATGGAAGTTGGAGAGAGCAAGAGTCAGAACCAATACCTGAAGAGCAATAATAACACCGACAGTACATATAATATTATCTACTTAAAAGGGCACCCCTCTGTAAAAGGCTACAAAGTTATCTGCAAATTGGGGAAAAAAACAAAATGCAATAATAAACATTCTTTAACAAATAAAACAAATTTGAAAGAATTAAAAAAGGCCCGGATGAAAATGAAATTATACATGTATACTAAATGGGAAACTTCAGTTTTCCTCTTATTTCAGGTGCAATAAAAGCTTTTCGGAAAATCAAAGAACAATCTATAATTCGAAAAAACCCACCTGCAAAAATGGGGAGATGATGAGAGAGAAAGGACCGCGGCTTCTGTGTCTCAGTGTGTGTATGTCGGAGAGAGAGGGTTTTACAGCAACTGCGCGCAAGATTCAAGATTGGGTGGAGTTCGTTAATTCCGAGCCCATGTACATGATTTGCTTGGCCATTCAACTTATATCGATTTCTCTAGCTTAAGAAGTTTACTTTTAAATAATTAAATTGTAAAACAAATAATTCATTCATTGGCCGAGTAAAAAAAATATATTGAGGTCAAGAATTGCTTTTAAATAAATTACTTTTTGAATTTTAACTAACATATCTAAATATCTTTGAAAATAAAATATAATTTTTAAAACTAATTTTTACTAATAAAATTTAATTTTCTAGAAAGTAAATCTTAATTTACGTTTTAAAANGAGTAAAAAAAATATATTGAGGTCAAGAATTGCTTTTAAATAAATTACTTTTTGAATTTTAACTAACATATCTAAATATCTTTGAAAATAAAATATAATTTTTAAAACTAATTTTTACTAATAAAATTTAATTTTCTAGAAAGTAAATCTTAATTTACGTTTTAAAAGGTAACTATTGAGGACTACTACAAATTATCAATTTAGTGTCAAATTCGAGAAAAACAAAACATATGTTAACAAGCACTAAGTGGGTGTTTGGTGGAGATTAAAATTAGATTTTTAGTAGATTGTTATATAAGTTTTTGAAATATGTGGTTGAAAAACTGTAAGGCCATGAAAAATGTGGTTAATATTGATTGTTTGACTTTGACTTAAATTAAAATCTGATTTTAGTTAGAAACAAACAGGGCCTAAATGAAAATAATGTTATTTTAGATCAATTATTTATTTTGCATTACCTTGCCAAGTAATAGATTCATAACTAAAAAGAACATAGATAACTCAAGTAGACTTGTAAAAATAAATCGAGTAGGCTCATAAATATATGTAATAATTATAAAAATCCATCAAAACATTTATGTGATCAACGATGTCGTGTTTAGTATTATGTGTAATGTCTAATTTATATCATTTTTGTTGAAGTTTTACGTCTATTTTCATTACCCTTCTTCTCTTTCAAAAAGGAAAAATAAAATAAAAAAGAGAATAAATGATTGAATAAGAATTAGTATTAAAACATTTTATCATAGAAATCACATCTAATTTTTCATGTCTAAAAAAATCACAATAAACTTGTATTTAACTAATAGCGCTTATCTTCTCCAATGAGAAAAGCAACAATTACATGGACTAATAGAAATATATGATTTCAAGATCTCTTATACAGTTGCAGCTTTGAGTGAGAGAAAATCTGAAATCTTGGTGGTGTAGAAGTCCGGCTGTATCAAATTATCAGGATTTTGAAGCATCGACAGAGATGTTACACCTTAAGATGGGAAATACAAGTATTTCAGATGACATAATGAATTTTAACGTCATAATTAACAAAAAAAAAACAAATCTTGTCTGAAAATTACCTGAGAGGACGAGAAGGGTTTTACAGCCACCATTTTGTCCGAAAAGAATGTCAGTATCGAGTCTGTCTCCGACCATGCATATTTGAGACTTCGATATGCTAAATCTGTGATGTTTTTAGTTAAAGAAACTAATATTATGGATAAAACAAAATTGATATTTGGAATTCTTTTATCAAACTTAGCTATGCCCGAATTTCTAACATCAGAAAAATTCTCTTACTCACAACATTACCTATGCATACAGATACCCGAAAAGAACATTGTAAATACAGAATACAGAACATTTGAACCCTGAAATGGCAGAGAGGAAACTAAAAGTTTGGGCACCATACTTGTTTGCTAAGTAGTCCATCATAAAAGTCGAGGGCTTTCCCACAACAAGAGGCTCGCGTTGAGTGGATCCACCAATGGCACCTACCATTGAACCACCACCTGATTCCCAGCAACATTATGCAAGCAAATTCAGGATAGTGGAGACTTAATTCTTAGACCATGACAAACTATAGCATTTTAAGCACAAAATATCATTGTTCTTATGAAGAATAATGGAAAAATGCATTTAATTCAGATGTAACATGTACATCCTCTCAAATAATAATTCTGAAAAGCAGTCTAGCAAATGCCTCAAAAGTTCAAGATAATATATCGATCAAAATAAAGCCTCACGTACAGGAGGCATTTCACAGGGACCTGCCAGGTGAGAGACACTGGCGGCCCCACATGTTTGAAAAATAAAAATAAAAAATCCACCCCACCCCCAATGCTGTGTCTTCCCTGTAAACACACCACCCATTCCCCCTGTAAAAAACCCCCTGTACTTGTAGCACAATTCTATCGATCAAGATTCTCAATCTTTAAAAGTTCAAAAAAGGAGAATAAAATCACCCAAGTAAATTCATTTCCAATTATCTAACCAAGGGTGCAAAAGTAATCAAAAGTTGGTCAGCGAGTTTTTATTGGCTTATCTCATTTGTATTGTGATCCTAAGAGATGTTTAACCTGCAAATGTCGAAATTGTCATGAAGTGTAAGATGTGCAGTTACTATGCAGACATGAATGTTAGATGCGCTAATGAGCCAACAAACATGGCCATACGAATTTCAGCACAAATGATACACAAGTAAAAGGAGTACCCATGGACTGACTAATAGTATCCAAATTTCAAGTACAATTTTTGCAACATCAGGAAACCATTTTCATGCTTAAAATTCAAAACACCTGTGAAGCTCAAAAGTTCAAATGTATTATGTGACAGATCAATGCACTGAGTGCATAAAAAAAAGGCTAATTGAAGTGAAACCTGCCCATTCTTGAGCATCAGTGAGATGAGTCACAGCGTCACGGTTTGTCGCAATGAAAAGACAGCCTGGGTTTTCACGAATGCACAGAGTCGCGTACCTTCATAGCGGAAAAATTAGATATCTAAGATTGATTACATAAACTATAATAAATATGTATGTGCGTGTCCAAATAAACGTGTTTTATTGAGGCCAGTAAATCCTTCCTAACATATATTTCAGACCTTCAAAATCATACAATTGTCTAAAATATGGAGCTCCTAGAATCATATAAAGATTGAATTGCCACTGCAGATTTTGGGCGAATGAGAATCTATCTAAATTGTTATGGTTGTCGCTTATGTATATAGAAGCCGTAGTAGTATATCAGAAGTATAATTTATGTAACTAATAATGGCAGTAATGGTGATTTGGTTTTATTAAGGACAATAAGGATAAAATTTTTGCTGTAATAATTCAATTCATATGTTTAGGATGGAAAAAATGAGTCAAAAGATTCATTCAGCCAAAGGAAATCTTCTTCAACCTTGAAAATTCCTTGACTGCCTTCTGTATAATACAGTGACCAGGGTGAAAGACAGGAGGAAAATTACATTAGATATAATGTCAGTGAAATCAAGAAAACTTACTGAATTTTGTAATAGTTGAAATATCGATCAAATCCAACTACAACAGCCCCAACCTAGTCCAAAATAGACAAGTTAGTGCAAGTGTAATCAAACAATGTCTGAGTAACAGAGTTCCTGTTATGTTTTATGTCTATAGCAGTAGGTGGTAATGCCAGTTTCTATAAAGGAATATGTGAAGTAGAAATTAAATTTCAGAAGCATAAGATGGTGGGTATGTACGTTCTCATCGTGTTCCATCATATAACCTGGCTTTAGCTCAATCTTCTTCTCACCATCTACCTACAAAACATAAAATAGACATGGCACATGAGTTTAGCATTGTTGAGATCATCAAGAATGGAAAGAATTACAAAATAAAATAATTCATGAGTTAAGCATTGGTCAAACCTTAGAGATCATATACATCACAACTGCAAATTCAAATTAGAAGCAAGGCAATAGACACATTACATACAATGGAATAGATCATAACACTATAAAAATATGCAAAACATCTGAGATACCGGTCCACACAATTTCAGACTTGGCACAAACATGCAAGTAAACAAAATGTTACTGTATGTGAACAGGGCAAATATCCATTTCAGGTCCATATAGTGACTCTCCTTTAAAATATGATCCACACCAATAGTTTTTGCAATGCTGTTCCCAGAAAGAAACGGATAAGATCATGAATCATTTGTCCAGTTATATAAATGATGTCCGGTGATGTGCTATTGACACTATTCTTCAACAAGCTGAAAGCATTTTCCCTGAGGTCTTGTTTCTTTGGATTTCTGTCATGACTTCCACCGATATGGTCAATCATGCAAGCAACAACTGGAAGTTATATGCTAACTAGAAACTTCAACCAGTGAACATTATAATTGTGGTCATTAGCTGTATTATCATACAAACTGTGGACTCTGCTTACTTAGTAGTTTTAATATGATTGACAGGGACTTCTATTTCAGAAACTTTTCTCCTTCTAAGTTCTAAATGAAAGCATTTGAAGCTCAGGAATTCTCCATGTTATATAGCTTTTAAATCAAATCACATGTAAGACATAGATTCATAAAATAGTTTGAAAATAAAGAAAGGTTCGTAAAAGTATATTTTGCAAGTTCAATGAAATAAATTTAGAATCTAGTACATACTGGCCCACCAAGATACTGAATTCCAGCTAACTCGAGCTCTTTCAAGATACCATCCTCTCCAACAACATAAACCTAGAAAACATGCCATAATATGGTCAGTCATTGATAAATGAGATTTCATGTTAATGACTAGTTCATATATTTAAGCAAACAATACTATAAACAATGACTAGTGAGCAGACATTAAAAGAACTATGATTATGGAACAGAACTACAAGGACAGAAGCGATGAACTCAAAAATTAGAGATGATAAGGGCATAGTAAATTCTTTGGCAACCAGATGTTGTGCAGGTAAGATGAACCTGGGCTGTGGGCTTTAGAGAGAAAGCATAAACTCGTCAATAATTAAAACTGTAAACACCTTTTTATCTTTGGGGAAATCAATCGACTTCAAGTAAGCAGCAGCAGCGAAGGATGATGCGAAGATTTCCTCCTGAAATGAAGAGTGGCAGTTAGAGGTATAGGTAATAGAAGTATGAGAACTTGAAACCATTTTATCATACACCCACCTCACTGACATCAAGACCAAGTGTTTCAAACTTCTTCCCATACTGTTTCCGGGATTTTGTTGAGTTGTTGGTAACAAAAACTAACCTCTTACCCTAAACAAAGAAGAATCCAATTTATAAACATGTAAGAAATGCACCACCCAAGGCAGTCATGTATTTTCTTGATTGGTATCTCTTATAATCAAATGATGAACTCAAAGCTTCTTCTACACCAAATTATTGGCTATCAATGCAAAGACATAATCAATTCATACCACATAAACAAGATAAATTGTTTAAATGCTAACCTTTGAACGAAGCATATCAAGGGTTTCTGGGACTCCATCTATCAGTTTATCTCCCTTCCAAATAACACCTGTAAAATGTAAGGAAATTCGGTTTACACTAAAATAGAAAGTATTAACAACTTTACTCATGCACTGAAGGCTTGAACGAATAAGCTGTATTTTGACTCCTTAGTATCACAAGTATCTCTATATTCTTCGTATTTTCCTAGTTAAAGCCTTATAGCATCACTCTAAAATCCAATAAATTCCTCAATAAAAAATGTTCTGTCCTTCCGGAAACCTTTATCTTGATTTACAAAGTGGAAAGAATTTGTTTCACAGGAAATGCCATTGGAACTCCACAAGCATTAACTATTTTGTTTCCTTAACCTCCTCACTAAGTTAAATCACTTAATAATATTATGCACCATCCGATGCTATTCTTCCAACTCATAGAAGAATTAATTTCCTTGAAGTAGAAGATTCTCAAATTTCCATTCAGAAAATTGTACGAGAGTTTAACAAACTATGAGCAAGTCATATGCTTCCTCAAAACAGAGTGTAAAAGCATAGGTTTGAAATTTGAATTGGAGATTATTCTACCAATTCCCTGCTTGTAATTTCCCTGGTTT
>CAIGRR010322945.1:0-18178 GCA_903798365.1 Fraxinus sp. 1973-6204 | reverse complement strand
CGGTTCGTGGGCCGAATTACGGGCCGGTTCGCCTCCGAGTGGGCCTGACCCGCCCATCTTGACATCTCTACTTCATGAACAAGTGCCCATTTCTTATAGACGGGAATCGCCGGAGACGACGGCGTTTTTTGAGATAGTAGTTCCTGGCATCGCTTACTGCGATTTGATAATACATAACCCATGTCATGACGTATTCCACTAGTTGACTTAAAAACTCCTCATCATTGAATTATTCTTCGTCGTCGGATCCCGATAAAATCGCTCAATTGAAGTTGAGATAATCCATTGTAGGAAAATGAAGATCACTAAAATTTACAATATTACAAAGATTTCTACGCACCGAACAAAAAATTCGACACTCATGTGGCCAACAACGAAGTTATATAAGAGTAAAGAATCATTGCACGTGTTTCGTTTGAGTGAAATGCAAATAATTGTACCAACTGATTTGAAAACAAGACGCTTGTCCTTTTTTGATATGTGATACTTTTTATTGCTTTTAGAACTTGGTTCCCAAAAATCTGTTGTACGTTTCAGTTGTCACTCATGCATGCACTATTTGTTACCCAACAGAATAATATTTCAAAAATTTTACATTTCAAACGATCACTCACAAAATTAAACCCATACTTGGGAAAACATAATGTCAGATACGAACGATAAAAGGCACAATATCAACTGTAAATATCCGCAAGCAGTATAGAGGAAAAAATGTTTGAATAAAACGTGTATTGTAGAGTTGGTTGACGCATAAATTAATGGAGAGATTTATTACGCTCGTTAAACTGCCACTCAATCCACTCGAACTTCTCATCGGCGTCCTGCATGACACCAAGCATGTCTCGGTATTTCTTCTGTGCCAGAAGCATAAGGCGAAGAAGGTACAAATGTGTGCATCGCTTGAGCTTTCCTGATGTTAGTAATTCATTAACACGGGGCAACCCTTTGAATTTTTGGTTGGCGTCATGATGGTTTTAATCTTCGTTGCTACTTCCTCGATGGCACTATTTGCCCAATCAACTGAGTACGACAGCTCCCAAGCAGAAACCTTTTTCTTCCCTTTTTACCTGCTTGACGTCGACTTCCTCTTTTCGCCGCTTCTGGCATTCGACATGTGCATGCTTGAAGTACTTTTTTGTTCGGCGCCCTCATCGCTGGAACCAGTGCTCTTCTCCTCAACAGGGATTGCATCCATTTGGTCTTCGACAACACTGTCCTCAAACAAACTGAAGCCCATATAACTTCGTTGGAATGACTATCGTCGAAAAGCTGACGATATCAGACATAGCTTTTACCTCACGTCTTTGTCCTTGAAGTCCATATACTCATTGTTCTCCTACAATTGGGTTAGCACTTTTGATAAAGGTAATGTGACGCNTTACCTCACGTCTTTGTCCTTGAAGTCCATATACTCATTGTTCTCCTACAATTGGGTTAGTACTTTTGATAAAGGTAATGTGACGCGGATATCGTAATGTAACTTGACAATGGAAAATCCATAAGTTTGGCCGATTTAATTCAAGAAATTTTAGACAATTCTCATGCTAGATGACTAGTGAGTGTAAGAGATGAGGTCACGAATACAAACATTTGATCACAAAGGTAGGTCTTGCAATCAGAATCTGCTCCTAAGTAATAAACCGTGAAAATGTTACTTCTAATGCTTGTTACAAGTTCAATATCCCTACAGTTAGCGGTGAGTGCAACGTGTAACACAATGTGCAGCCAAAATTAGAAGGTGGCCAGAGTTACATCATCATAACATCGCAGCACATGAGAACTGAGTAGACATGACGTAATCAACAACCACAACCTCATGCATTGACCACAATATACACGTCCATATGAATGTCAAACGGTCATTAAAAAACCTCACCTTCAATTTTCGGGTCCACCATTCGTCGGATACTACGATCCGACCGTCCGACGGGTTGTATTTGACCCCGGTATAGTCCAACAATTTCGTTAACTGTTTGTGTTCTCAACGCATTGCGTCCCAGTGGTTGCATAATTGGAGTTTACTCCAATTGTGGCCTGTTGTTTGGTTGAACAACGTCAGAATATGTTCACACTCGTGTTTCATGAAACACTTGACGTGCCGATGGCCTTCGGCAATGGCCTTTCACAGGCTGGTATAAATGTTCGTCGTTCTAAATCTCTCCATCTGGCATATTTCTTGGACGGCTCAACGACCATTAACGAACCCGGACCACGAATTTCACCAGTCTGCAGGTTGAAGAAATCGGTTTGGAAAGGCTAGAAAAAGAAAAATCAAACATAGGAATTACGATGGCAAACGAGGTATGGAAAATCCACATGAGAATTGAATGGGTCCATGCCTGTGGTGTAGTCTCCTGAAGTAGCGGTATCGACTCTACTGCACCCAGAGTCAACCAATTTTATGATGGTGGAGCCGGTTAATTCCGATCGTCTCTTCCGCTTTTACGCTAAATCGCGAAGTGTTGAATTTATTCTTCGTGTAAACAGGGACGTATAATCTGCAATCAATTTTTCGCCAGTTCAAGATCCACTTATGCGAGGTGCGGCAGAAGCTTGTAGAAGTGGAGTCAACCAATTTTATGATGGTGGATCTGGTTAATTACGGTCATCTCTTTCGCTTCTCTGCCAAATTGCAAAATGTTGAACTTCTTCTTCTTCATGTAAGCAGGGGCGTACAATTTGCAACCAATTTTTCGCCGGTTCAAGATCCACTTAAGTCGAGGTGCCGCATAATCTTGTAGAAGTGGAGTCAACCAAGAGCCGGTTAATTTCGATAGTGTCTTCCGCTTCTCTGCCAAATCGCGAAGTGACTACTTCTTTGTGTAAACAGGGGCGTACGATCTGCAACCAAGTGTTCGCCAGTTCAAGACCCACTCACGTCGAGGTGTGGCTGAAGCTTGAAGAAGTGGCCAGAATATAGTAGTTGGATACCCGGAATCATCTTTGCCTGTCGTTCAAAACTTCCTGATGTATGGGTAGGTGAGAGGAAATTGATTTTGGAAGGGAAAAATCTTTGCATTTGGTTTGGGTAAAGGGTAAAATCGCCCACTTTCTCTGATGTTTCACTGTTTGCACAGTGAAGATTGTACTGGGATGTCAGCATGCACTGTTCCAACGTTCATATTTTTTCTACATTTTCAGAATAAAATGTGCCCCAAACAGGGGCTGAAATTTAAAAATATAAATGTGTTGTTGACGAAAACATATGTATCTTATAAGAAACGACAGAAAGACGAAGTGAAATGTATGTCTACTTTTGATAACATATATGCAAACATTGTAACGATATAACTTTTTTTATAACATGTCAACTTTCTATTTATTTTTTATTTTTTTGGGTATTCAAGAGTTTATTTTTCTCGAAAAATAACTCATTGGAAGAAAAATTGGTTTTTGAATAGCGATTGATGGAAGAATGTATGGTTAAAAAGTAAAGATAATTTTTGAGTTTATGTGTAATATTATTTTATTGATAGAATGTGATTGAAATGAAGAAAGAAAAAAAAAATGAAAAAAAAAATGGGTGTCAAACGTAGGCTTAATCTAGAATTGGATAAATTTATCCTCTAACGTTTACCATTAATTTACTTTTTTTTAAACCATGAAAAAATATTTACTCAATTGTAAGTTGACTAGTTGAATTTCTGAATATGTAAAGAGAGTACATTGTAAATGCTGGATAACTGTAATAAACATGTTCAAGAAACAACTAGACTTTCATGTATGAGGATAATACAAGTATTAATTTTTAATACACAAAATATTTATTGGTGGCAAAGATTTGTCCTCAAAAAGAAAACATTACAAAAAATGAACGGGCAGCACGACATTTTTTGTTCAAATTTTTGAAAATAAGAAAATTCGAAAATCTCAATATAGCCTAGTCACCAGCTTCAATCGTCTACATTTCTTACACGAGAGGATAGCCAAAGAGAACTCCATCTTATGGTGTAAACCGCACGCACGCACGCACCACGCACATAAACACTATATTTACCCAATAGAGAAGTGAAAATCTATCACATTACCTTTCTATTTTCTCTCTCTTTCATGTAAAATATGCTATAAATATGCAATCTTGGTAATTGAAGCAAAGTCTGATTTTGATAAACAAGAAAACGAAAAAGGGAGGAAAAAATATCTAAGAGGGCCTCTAAGCCCTCTGCTTTTCTCAATCCATGCCTCCTCTTAGATCTTGAATTGTATCCATTTCTTATCTGGGTCTTTGTCTTTTGGAAACTTAAGGCTTGCTTTTTGTTACATATTGATCTTTTCTTGATTGTTTCGAGTCAAAGTTTGAATCTTTATTGTTTCTCAGGGATTCTGGATTCTGGGTCTATTGATCTGATAAAGATCATATGATTCCCTGCTGAATCAAAGATTGCCCATATTTCATTTAAGTGCAAGAAATCTCCAAGCTTATATTGTAAATTGTAATTTAATTAATCAGGTATGGTTTTTGTTAATTCATCCACATTATCATGTTTTATATTGATTGTATTTTTTTCTGATAATAGATTCTTTGTTGAGTAAGGTGTATAAAAATTGGAAATCAAATTGTTTCATGAAGTAGTTTAATGTTCCAGTTTTGGGTTGGTTGTTGGTAGATTCATTGCGTGCTCTTTACTTTGAATGATCTGATTGATTGGAAAATTTATTATGTGATTATGCAAATGTAGTGATTCAATTGGTTTAGATTTGATTAATTGGGAATTATTGGATGATTGCCAACGAGGGGTGCAGAAATGGAAATGAATCCCGGCAAGGTGTTCATTGGTGGAATTTCTTGGGAGACCAATGAAGAACGTCTAAGAAACTATTTCCAAACTTTTGGTGAAGTAGTGGAAGCTCTGATAATGAAAGATCGCACCACTGGCCGTGCCCGTGGTTTTGGTTTCGTTGTTTTTGCAGATACTTCTGTTGCTGAAATAGTTGTCAGGGAAAGACACACGATAGATGGAAGAACTGTAAGTTAAGAATTTGCATTCTGCAAAGCATTTGACGATTCAATTTCGAACATTTTAATTGAAAAATCCAATCAATACTTGTTGGCAGATCCATAACCTGCTAAGGATGCATAATTATCACGTATTAAGATGGCATGCAGTTGGTGTATAATTCGTCTGTTGTCCAATTATATCCTCCTCTACTTCCACTGGAATTAATCTAATACAGTTCATTTGGAGTACTTTTGTTATATTTGCATGATGGAAGCTTATTTATTATCTTAGTATAAGCTTAAAGCTAATGAGGACCCAGACTAGTTTGCCTTTAACTAAGATAAGGCAGACTTGTGGGTCATCATCTGCACTGGTACGCATAGAACGTGGACTAATGTCGACGAATATGTGATATTTCTAGGGCATGCAGTAAATTAATTCACAGAGAATTTATCGATCAAATAAAAGGACATGGAACAGGTAGAATGTGGTGGTGGTGTCAAGTTCTTCCTAAGTGGTTAGCACTTCGAGAAGTTAGGGACAATTTGTTATACTTGTTGCACTTTTTCTTCTTTTTCCTTTTGGATTCCTTGGTCCTTTTGGCAAAGTGGAACGTGTGTTTTTCACTGATTCAGATCTCATCTAATAGTTTACTAAAGCATAAATTTGAAATTCCTGTAGTTCTTAAGACAAACCTCATGTCGAGTTACCAATTATGAGAAAACACTATTACTGAAATTATTCATTTCACTTTTGACCTTTAGGCTAATTAGCATCACATCCCAGAAGTTTCAGCAGGGTAGTAATATTCATGTTTTTGTAGAGAAGGGCTTTCTTCAGCATATCTTATATTGCTCCTTATGAAGTAATGATCAGAATGTCTTCCATGCTACAATTTGAAAATTTGATAGCAGTTAATTTAAATCATTTGATTGTTTGATTCTTTAGGTGGAGGCAAAAAAGGCTGTTCCAAGGGAAGATCATCAAAACTTCAACAGAAACAATGGAAGTGTTCAAGGATCGCCTGGTCCTGCCCACACGAAAAAGATATTTGTAGGTGGCTTGGCATCAACAGTCACAGAAAGCGACTTCAAGAGGTACTTTGATCAATTTGGGACAATAACAGATGTTGTCGTCATGTATGACCATAATACACAAAGGCCTAGAGGTTTTGGTTTTATTAGTTACGATTCGGAGGAGGCAGTGGATAAAGTTTTATTCAAAACCTTTCATGAACTTAATGGAAAAACAGTTGAGGTTAAACGAGCTGTTCCAAAGGAGTTATCTCCAGGACCAACTCGAAGCCCATTAACTGGATATAACTATGGTCTCCATAGGGCGAGCAGTTTCCTCGATGCTATTACTCAAGGCTATAATTCAATCTCACTGGGAGGCTATGGCATGAGAATGGACGGTCGATTTAGTCCGGTATCTGTAGCTCGGAGTGGACATCTTCCATATACCCCCACGGGACTAAGTTTGGACTCGGGGTTGAGCTCGAACTATGGGATGACTGGAGAATCAGGGTTGGGATATGGACGCAGCATGAACGGCTACTATAGAGGAAATCAAAACAGATATGGAAGTCCCATTGGATATAATATGGGTGATGGAGGAAATGGTTCTTTGTTGAATCCGACAAACCAAAACATGTGGGGCAATGAGAGTCTTAATTTTGGTACAAACTCTATGACCTCTGACACTGTTGTTGGCTCGAGAAGTGGGAATACTGGCATCATTGGTGGTTTAGGTAGTATTGGAGGAACTTGGGGCTCCTCCCCCATTTCAGCTGAAGGTGGGGGTAATGGTTTTTTAAGCAGTGGTAATGTTGGCAACTATGGCAGCAGACAAAATAGTTTTGGTGGCAGGGGAGGTTACGATAGACACCCTGTAGACAATGTGATTACATCAGCATATTCTGCCGGAAACGAGGTCGAAGATGACGGTTTTGGGAACTTGTATGGAGCTAATTCAATTTACGGCGATCCTGTTTGGCGTTCATCTTCTCCAGAGCTAGAAAGGTCTGCCTTCTTTGGTTACGGGCTCGGCGCTGCAGCTGCAGATGTTACACCTAAAAATTCTGTTGGTTATGTCGGAGGTGGTTATAGTGATACGACTAGATCAAATAGAGGTAAATATTTTATATCTCGACTCTACTATACTCCTCTATGTAGTTCCCATTCCCAGTTAAATGTTTTCTGATTTACATTTTAACATATAGAGAAGCGAAAATTCTCGTATTTTAATCAAGTTTGTGAACTGGTCGATATAAATAAATCATGTTTCACAGATAACGAAAATATCTTGTTCACAAGTTGTATTGATGCATGCTGTAAATAGGTAATCTTGTACATTTCCATGCCGATGTACTAATTTGTTTCTGATTGTTCATCAGGAATTGCTGCCTAGGACAAATTGCTGTAAGAATACTGTTAAGTTTATAGCAGGTGATGATATATACAAGTTTTACCAAAATGGAGAACCACGAATTACTCGTATTCCCTGGTGGAGGTTTTTCAGGCTACAAGTACACTTTAGAGGGGATCAAAGTGCCTGTTCTAGAGAGTCAGCGAGCTGGTCACCAGGCTATTTCTAAGGATATTCGTATAAGGTCTAAAGTCGAGCTTTCCAATATAGTTTTTGTTTCTTGAAATTTGTTGAGATGTGAAAATGGTTTGCGGGACATAAGCATTTTATCTTTGCATCTTTGTTAACATGGTATGACACGAGAGGAACGTTTTGTTCCGTCTCTTCTGTAATGCCATCATAGCTCCCGGTTTGTGCTAGGTTTCTTGTTCAATTCTTGTTGGCAGATTGAACAGAAGGTTTGATTTACTTGGCTATGATATTAAACTCTAATTTACTAAATTGAGTCATTTTTCCTGCATTTATGTTCTCCTCCTTGCATTGGATTATCAATTTTTTGAGTGGTAGAAATTTGGAACTTCATTAATTTATGTTTTTTCCACTTAGATTGGGCTTATCATATTCTTCCATTTAGATTTTTGTTCTAAAATCATTGGTGTTAAATACCGTTATTCTTAACAAAAGGTCAAATGTAACCATTTGTAGGCATCAATCCAGTTTTGTTACAACTTACAAGTACAGAAAAAATTTGACAGAATTCTTACAGAAAGACACTTGACAATTTTTTATTGGTTTTTGACACAATAAACATAGAAAATGCACCATACAAATGCTGTCAACGTAACACCTGTATCATTTCTGTCAATAATTTGTTATACCTATGGAATTATTCGTATCAATATTAAAAGTATTAGGTCATCTACATAGAGCAATCATTAAGGTTTTGACAAATTATAGGCATCAAAATTACAGGACGTCAAGACAAAAACTGTAATAAGAAGTTTTGAGAATCGACGATGTTATCGACCCAATTGAAGCAGAGGGTTAGTTAATGGATTACTAGTTCATCCAGCGGGGCCAGTCATTAAAGTGGTGGGTCATATTGAGTCGAATGTTTAAATTAAAACTTATTTTTAAGAAGAAATACAAGTAAAAAAAAAAAAAACATAATAAGTTTAAAGTTAATGTCTTATAATTTAAAATTTATCTCAAGAAATTTAAATTGTTTTAAGTTAAATAAAAATATTATCTCTGAGTTTTTTCCTCTCTCCCTATCTTTTTAATTTTATAAGTTAAATAAATGGCATGTTTGCCAATTAATTAATTTAAAATAGGAAGTAAAAGATTACTCACATTATTAGCCCCTATAATGTTAAAAATATTTCATTATGGCATATGAAGTTCTAAATTTAACACTTTAGTCCTCCTATTTCATTTTATTGCAATTCGATCCTTTTGAATGATAGTAGACCCAGTCCAGTCATTGAGGAAGGCTTGATACTGTTTTAAGTTATTGAAAATCAGTATACCATTTCTTTTATTTAAAGTATACAATCGAAAACAATAAAAAAAAAAATTAAAACTTATTTTTGACCTTGTGTTCAGTCTGCCAATAAGAAAGAATTGAACAAGAAACCTAGCACGATGAAATTCGTATGTCTCCAATAGTGACAGATTCAGAAATCTAGGTGAGCAAGAGCGGTCGCTAATATAAACGGAAAAAAAAATCAATGAAACCAGCACGGGCGGCCGCAGGAGCTCGTCAGGTGCTAGCTGAGGAATGAGTGAATCAACTGATGTAAGCAACCACAATACAATACACGGGCTTCAAGGCAATCCCTTCGCTACTCCGAAAAAACCGATAATAAAAGGCTCTTCCTCCTATGAATGCTGGCGGGAGCTATACCTACCAAAAAAGATTTTTTAAGTGTACAGAGATCTATTTCCTCTGGAAAGTGCTCGAACAGACCGCCCCTGATCTCCATAACCAATTTCTCATCTCAAAAAATTTCAAGAAACAAACTATAATGAAAAGCTCGACTTTTAACCTTATACGGAAATCCTATGCAATTTCCTGGTGACGGGTTTCTTAGAATAGGCACTTTAATTGCCTCGAAAATGTACTTGTGGCCTGAAAAACCTCCACCAGGGAATAAGACTAATTCATGTTCTTGATATGCTACAAAATAATACTAAAGTCAATAAATATTAAATAGCTGGATGCAAGCATAAACTCACAGCATTATCAAAATTTCTAATCCCCTTGGAGTCATTTACAAATTCCAATATAGATTCTACCATGGCACAGAAAAACAAAAACTGTTCATTACAATTTCAACAGTTAGAATAAATAAAGTTACAACTGGAAATGGTGTGTGGAAAGGGCTTGAGAGAATCAGAAATCCATGGAACTGGAATTTCTTCATACGGGTACAGATCAACAGAACTCAACAGCAACCGTTCTTTGATTGTGCATCCACTTCTTCGCTCCCATCAGCCTGTAAAACTACGGTTTTCCCATTTGCCATCCAGCCGGGATCTTTGCGTTTGAGTTCTTGAGATTGAATAACCTTCCGACTTAAAATGTTGTAAATCTCTTTGACCACCGTCTGAAAGGCAACAGCAACATTGGAGGAATCTAGAGCTGAAGTTTCAATGAAGAACAGGCCTTGTGCCTCAGCCAAATCTTTGCCTTCAGCAGTTGTGACCTCCCGAGCATCCTTGAGGTCGGATTTATTTCCAACGAGTATTGTAACAACGTTCATGTCAGAATGAGCTGTTCCAAAATTAACCACTCAAATCAGTGTCTGGTATCATCAATTAGAAAAAGCAAAATGTTTAACAGACAACAGTAATATAGCATCACGTAAAATCTATACATCAACAGTAATAGCAGACTAAATTGTTCCTGGTTCTACTACTTACATCAGAAATAAGGATACAAAAACGACCAGTGCATCAAACAGAATCATAAGGGAAGACTCCAGCACCATTGTGATATATATATAGAAATTATAGGGACTTAAATTAATACTCTTCCGAATTTTATATTTTCGGAAAAGAATAGCACAATAGAAGAAAATCCTAATCTTTAAGGTGGAGAATGTCATTCTGATATTGATTGTAACGAATAACTGGTGGAAGCAGTGTCCTAGTGTTTCCCAATGGAAAAGAAAAAGCGCATAAATAAAATGAAGTGAAATATAGAATGTCAAGTAGCTTACTCTGAAGTTCATTGAGCCATCTGCCAATGCTATCAAAGGTCTGGCGTTGACTGATGTCGTAGACCAGAAGAGCTCCAACTGCACCTCTATAATATGCAGATGTAACAGCCCTAAACCGCTCCTGACCAGCTGTGTCCCAGATCTGAGCCTTGACTTCCTTCCCATTTATTTCCATCTTCTGAGTCTGAAACTCTACTCCTATAGTTGATTTTGAATTAGGGTAAAACTCATCTCTAGCAAATCTAGCCAGCAAGTTTGATTTACCAACAGCTGAATCACCAACCAAAACAATCTTGAAAAGGTAATCCTGGGTTTGTTCCTCTTCTGGGGAATGTGCCATATTTCAACCTTTTAGCTACACACTAGCAGACCATATTTACTGATGTATACAGACAAACTAATGAAATCAATAGGAGCTAAACACCAAAAGAATCAAACTACACTTCTTTCCCAAAATGAGGGAAAAAATGCAAGGGAAAAGGTTCTCAGAAGAATAGGATTCAGTTGCACAAAAGGTAGCAACTTCCACCACCCTAAAGTGAAAGCTTTCCTACGAGCCCTCAATGCAGGTAAAACTTGTTATCTCAGATTCCAATCCGGTCATCCTGAAAAGGTGAAAGCTTTAAGGTAACTGCTTATCAAGCAAGCATTAGAAACCAAAACTTACACAGAATTCAGAACAGCTTTATTTTTTAAACTGCAGACAAACTATGATCATAGTCATATAATCGAGAATACAGAGGTCTTTTCAGCATGTCTATTTACAGGTGCTCTTTGTCCAGGAAATCCTTTCTTACATGTATTACAACACACTATTAATATACATAAATTTCCCATGCAGAAAAGATACTGGAGAATATCGACATTCCTGATATGTTAGTGGCAGAATTTTCCAGGGAAAAGTCTGTCCATGAAGATCTAAATAGTCCCAATGCAGCCATGATCTCTTTAGCACTTTATGTGTGTGTGTTCATCTAAAGGTCTTAAGATAAAATAATGAACCAGAGAGTTAAAATGTAGGCAATTTTGATAAATACAGGTACTAATTCAAAAAGGTATTTCTATAAAACTAGATGTCCAAGATACTTCTACAAAGCCACCCATATCTGTTATTCTGAATGTAATAGATCTGATTTATCTACCAAACATTATATCAATATGTGCTCAGAATAGATCCACTTAAAAACACAGTCGTACAACAGTCACAATGTGAAAGTAAAATTTGAGAAGATGCACATATACACCTACAAAGAGTCAGAAGCACCACATTTTTATTATGAAGTCAATGAAGCCATTAGATGCTATTCTATTTATATTTAGTGAATAATACAGTTGTCACATAAACCAAAACAAAATTAATTTTCCATCACCAGAAGACAAGCAATCTTGTAGCCAGAGGGCCTAAAATAAACCACAGTCAGTCACTTGGAATAGAGACATTCTCCTCGGTGCACCCAGATTCATTACATACATTTGAACAAAGAATAGCACGAAAACTCTTCATAGAATTAACTATGCAAAGTTTGAACAGGTGCTAATCTCTTGTTGAGGGGCATCCATCACATATTGTTCTTAATCTACAATTAGCAAATGTTCCATCCGCCCAGATTTTATTGACCTTTCTCTCCAATATTATAAATAATCCTCATCAATGTTCAAGTAAACGATTCTTCAAAAACTAGAAAGGTCCACAATTACCAGCTTATAATCATTATCAAGGTGAAAAAAAGATGACCTTAACATATGGGGAGGTTTAACAACAGTATGGAAATGCAAATATAGATAGAGACCGCATGCTCCAGCCAGAATAGTTTCTGGTCAACATTTATCAAAATCTCCCAAATGTTAATTGACTTGAGATCTCGCAACAAATCTTGCATCGAAGTCAATCAAGGAATCACGAGAAACACAATCGTGACAATTTTCAGGTAGAAGATTGTACAAATCAGACCCAGACAGTACACAATGCCATAGAACATTTTAACAACAATTTTCGCAGTCGAACTAAGTGAAGAGCATTCAAAATGATGCATGTTTAACTAGAGATGAATAATTTAAATGTGAATATAACATCAATAGCGTGATCACATAACATATACTCTTTCACATAATCTCCACATAATATGCTTCAATGTTTGAACAGCTCCCTCTAGAATCTAGAAAGCTATCTTCTGAAGAATGCTAAATGGCTTTTAGTACATATAATACTGTTTCTATTACATTAACATCGTCTCCTTATTCGAAATCTATAAGCCTAAATTCCCAATAACTGAAAAGCTTAGGCAAAAGGCTATTATGGCTTTTAACGCTCACCAATTAACAAAACAAACACAAGACCCAAAATCCAATAAAAGGACTTAGCAATTAAAGATTGAATCTTTACATAAAAAATATATTGAACGAAATTTTGTTTGGACCCTTTACATAAAGAAAATGGCGCGTTAAAAGCTAAAATAAGAAAATTGTAACAAATAGTTTTTTGACACATACCCACTTCTTCGATTAGGGAATACAACATTTTGCCTTAATTTCCCTCCCTCGCAGGTCGTGATCAAATCAGAACCGTTCCAAATGCACATCAAAGGAAAAAATAATAATAAATTTCAATTTTTCAAGAATATGTTGTAGTAAAGAGAGGGATCAAATGAACGTTTATGGTTCTGGGTTTTGGAGAGACCCGAACAAGGTTTCAAGAACTGATCAGAGAAGTGAGCAAAATGGAAAGAAGGGGAAGCCAGATTTACAGTTTATTGCTGTGCAGAAACAAACAGACGCGTCAACAATGACAAACAAATTTACATTCGGCCCACTGGACTATCAAGTTAGTGGCCCAATTCAATCCTTCGTGTATGATATATTTCAAGCCTGCTTCTACTTTTACTTCTTTTCGTAGAAGAGTTTTCCGACGAAGTTAATTTAGATTTACTTTTTCTATAATTTTTTCTAATTAGACAAAATACTTATAAAAATTATTTAAACACGTACCAGAGAAACTTCTTAATTTCAGAAGTATCTTTTACTTTTTAAAAAATCCTGTCAAACAGACACTTCATTTAAAGATATGTTTTATCGTATTTTGTTATAGATTGTGAGAGGAGTGAAATTTAGTAGATTATTGTTAATCTTTTTCACTCAAATTGACCTTTAGTTTGAGAGGGGTTCGTTCAAAACAACTTCAAATGCCTCGAAAGCCGAAGATTGGGAATCAAATGTAAAAAAATTGGAATTCTATAACAAAACGCGGTATAATATGCAAAGCACCATAACAACATTCACGTGTGTGTTGGATTCGGGGTTAATAGGGTTGTCACCCTTCGAAAGGACAATATTCATAGCATGATTACAACTTCATAGGTTGGGAGTCCACACTACGAGTAGCTAGTAAGGTCCCCGCCCTCAATTAGCGATAAAAATATAGAACCTTGCTTCAGGTACACGGGCGTTTACACGCTCGTGTACCCGACCCCACACCCCCCACACACAATGGGGGGGCTCGCCCCATTATTTTAATCGCCTCGGGCCCCCCTCATTGTGAGGGGGGCTGTGGGGTCATGTAAACGTCCGGGTACCAATAGCATTTTTCAAAAATATATATATGTAAAATAAGTACTAGTTATTTAAAGCGCACGCAAAATTGATCCTTCGTTGTCTAGTTATTTTACATATCGAATGGAAAATGTTACTTTTCTTTCAAAAAAAAATTATAAAAAAAAAGTTATTAATATATTAAAGGTGACATTAATTGCATGGCATGCTACCCATGCTATCTTTCATAGAGTTGCAGTGGCTTGTCCAACTCATGGCAGGGCTCGTGAGTAACAACGCCAATTAATTAGCCAGTGCATGTTGCACTGTTGCTACATTAACCGAACAAATGTAATTTGTAAGGTTGCATGCAGAGTCGGTTCAATCTCTAAATAAGTTAAGCGATCTCATATTATAGCGTTTGTTTGGAAAAGATTTTTTTGAAGTGAAGTAAGTTTTCTTGGGAGTGTGTGATTAAAAGTAGGAAAAAAATTATAAGTTTCATAGAATGTGTGGACGAAAACAATTTGAAATTTTTTTGCCAAACAAAGTTTTAGATGAGATCCTAAAGTTTTTTTTAGAACTAGTCTTTGACACGGCGTTGTACGCATTTTATATTTGTTGTGTTTTTATTTGTGTAGAAATTGTAAATATTAAAAAAAAAAAAAAAAAGTAGTTTGAGATTTATTGGATTATTCAAAGTTTTGGGAGCATATTATTTTCTCGCTAATGCTCCATTTGATAAGGCGATTATTTCAAAAGCTAATATAACTGCATAGTGCAAAAACTCACAAAAAATAAAATTGAAAACATCAAACGTTTGACATACATAAAGATTGCATGTTTACATGAGTAAGAAGTATTTGATTTATTAAATAATAGAGCATGCATCGAAAAACTAAAATGTATAGCAAAGAAATTGTTAAAGGAGGTTTGCAACCTCTATTTTTATTTTGAAAAAATTGATTTTATCTTCTCTATAATAGAAGACAAATTGAAAATGGGTTCCAAAAAAGAAGGGCAAGATGTAATACTTATATATATTCATTAATTGATGCTATGCATATACAGTTTTATGTTTGAACGAATCTTGAATTTTATTTAATTTTATCTTTTTCTTCAAGAAAAGTAAATAAATAAACAAAAGTGTAAAGTGGTAAAAAAAAAAATCTATATTTGTTAAGCATTTAAACTCAAATGAAATGTCAATCAACGAAAACACTAATTGTGTTTTGTGTGTGTGTGTGTGTAAGAGAGAGAGATTAGATGAGGTATAAAAAACTAACAATTTTTTCATAATTTATTTATTTGTTTATTGTTGTTATGCAAATTGTCCGTCGCTTCAAAATGGGGATCAACATGTCCAGGTCGCGAAGGTCGAGGGGCTTGGGAGCAACGGCCCAAAAGGTGGGGATCAACTTGCCCAATTAGGTCGCAGGGGTCGAGGGGGGCAGCGCTTCTTGCGGGGACTGTCCCCGAAATGAATTATGATTTTCATGTATGTATGGAACGAAGTTGTGAGTAAAAATATAAAAATATGTTTTTTTTTTAAAACTCGTAGCAAAAAGGAATTAAAAAAAAAGTTTTTTTTCTTTTTTTTTTTTAAATAACAATTAAGATGTTTCAATTCATCCGTTCTCTGCTCATGAATTAAACAATATTTCGAAAGGTTGCTCGTGTTTTGTGAACAAACATTTTCTCATTCTAAATATATGAGTTTATAAACGAGAAGAAAGAATAATGCAGGGAATAAATACCTAACTATTTAAAGTACGACGTTTTTTTTATAGCAAGAAAAAAATGATGTGGAACTGGACATAAAACGTATAAAATTGGAGAACTTAAGGTGTGAAAACTGAAAAAAGGAACAATAACTTCTCATTGGTTACTGTTGCATCTACAGTACTCACAGAACTACCTTTTGATTATAGGTAGAAAAAAAAAATGTCCATTTCAAATTATTTTAGTGATGGAATCTTTGAGTCAATTTTTTTCATCAATAGTAACTAGAATAATTTAGTTTGATGAATTTATTTTAACAACGAAATTTTCTTCAATAAATAAAGTAATAACGGTATAAAAACTAGATATTGATCATAAAATAAAATAATTGTTATTTATCCGTTGATGGTATTATAAATAAATACAAAATTATATTTTTACCTGTTTGTCGATAGCTTATAAAAAATAAAAATAAAAATAAAAATAAAATATATAGAAAATAAAATTTCGGGTCGAAGATATATACAAATGAAGTGCTGTGGATCATTGTCATCAACATTGCCATCATTAATCGCTAATGGAAGTGAGTTGATAATCACAAAGAAAATCGTTGTCATCAATCTCTCCAAATCACCAAATATATTTATTTTCCTCATAATCCCAAAGGAAGTATCGTCAACAATCACCCGACGGAATTTTCATCCTTGATCATTTGTTCCATTAAATTTTTTATTTTTTATCATTATTCACGAAAAGTTTCCTTCTTCAATTTTGCTTTATGGCCTCCATGTTGCTCGAGCCACTACATGCATACATGGTTGGCTAAGTTGTCCCTTCCTCGACTTGTTTGATAGGACTGAGTGTAAAATAATAGACAAATCATGTCAACTTAATATATCTATAAATTTCGAAATATCAACCGATTATTTTGAATTTGGTGGTGGACGATGAAGGCGGAGTGGGTTATACGAAATGATTGAAATTTTTGTATGACATTCAGCGGCGGACGCAGATTAATTGTTTTCTTCTTTTTTTATTTGTTTAAAGTGGAGAGCAAATTGACCACGTTATATAGTTTTAATGACAAAAATATATGGAAGGGCGTGATTTGAAATTAAGTCAAAGGTTGGTAACCGATTTTAATAGTTTTAGATGAATAGTGCAAATTTTCCTACTCTCTTGACTTTGTTAAGCCTCTGTTTGGTATACATTAAAATTTTCATTTTTCTATTCATTTTCATCCACACATTTTTCAATAAAATAATATTTTACATCACATCAATAACTCTTCCTTCTTTTTCAACCACATATTCTCTATCAATCTACTATTTCATAATACATTCTTTCAAAATAATGTAGTTCAAACACACCGCAAATTGCTGCTCCTCCTGCTCTTCTTTCATGCATTCTTCCTTTTTCCTATTACTTCCTCAGATCTGACAAGTGAAGAGCAGCCCTTTTGGCCTTGCGCACAAAAAAGATCTTTGGCACAAAAAAAATAAATAAGGCAGCCAGAGTGCACAAAAAAGATCTCTAGCACAGTATTCTTCCTATAAAATGACGTAAAGAAGTGAGAACTGATATTTTGAAGTTAATTTAACTGCAACATAATAAAATGAAATTTTGGGATGTTTTTGAGGTAAAAGGCTGCCATAAACACATAATGACTGATACACACAGAAAATTCACAGCTCACAAGAATGAGGATTCAATGGCTAATGCAAAACATTTACTTTAATGTAATCATAATCCCTAGATATTCAGCCGTCATTTTCCCACCTTGTTTTGCAAAAACCTAATGTTAAACATTAATTTAAGAGCTATTCAATTGAATATATAGAGAAAGAGACTCACCGGCATTTAAGTCTCCATTGTTTAACCGAGACATTAATCGGCATTTCAATTTTGACGAGTTGTAATCACCGATTTCCTTGTAGGCCATTTCTACCTTAGGCTGAATGTTTCCTTTAACATCTTCATTTTCACAACCCAACACTTTTTTCAAATAATCTTTCAGTTCAAAGTTGTGAGAATTGCTTTCCAATTCAATATCATTATCATCTTTTTCTTGAACAACTTCTTCACTTTCTCGCCATTAATTGGAGAGAGATAAGTATATAGAATTTGATCCTATTATGTATGGCTCCTAATTCTTTGCAGCAAAAATTTGATGAAAGATAGATTGGGGATTTTGGAGAGGTATTGGGGGTTTATAACGTATTAATTACGTCATATATAATTTAATTAGTTATTAGAGTATTTATCAAGTTAATCAATATTTTATGGTATTGGGCCTAATTTGCCCATTTAAAAAAGGGAAAATTTCATATTTCAAGTGTATGGTTTATACCAATTCAAAAGTCAGGTAGATAGTTTAATAATTCAAAACTCATGTATTAG
>CAIGRR010322910.1:0-18925 GCA_903798365.1 Fraxinus sp. 1973-6204 | reverse complement strand
AAATTTACACCAGACAAGCCCTTAAAATCTGATTTTTGAACTTGGGTATTGAAAAGTAGGATCCATTAATTTCCACTAATTTTAATACATGACCGATCAAAAATCGATTTTTATTGTCAACCTCTCATTTCACGCACGTTTTTCATTGAAAGTGGATCGCGTCTTTTTCTCTTTTTATCTGCATATGCAACCTGATACATTTTCCAGTTCCGAATTGCGCTACAGAATCGCACACAATTCTTTCAGGAGTTCTTCTGTTAGCTTTTTCAGGTTCAAATTTTCTTGCCTTTGTGGGCTTGTATATATTCACGTGGGCTCTGTATCATTTCTGCATATATTTTCTCCTCCTTTTTTTTTTTTATTTATCACTGAGTTTAATGGATGCAAATTGTGGCTTCTAATCATTACTGAATCTGAATATCATTATTCAAAAAAGGTTTCATTTTTTATCATTTGTGGTTTTTTTTTCTTTTTTTTTTTGGTGGGGTGGGGGGAGGGGGTTGCAATAATTGAGTTTGACCAATGCGATTCATATATGATCATGTTTGTTGAAATCCTTACACCAGCTTAATTTTGTATAATATTATCTGTTAAGTGAAGCTGTTCAATGATTATTTGTTAAGGAGTGTTGTTGATGATCAATATCTTTGATTTTTTTTCACATGCTTTTGAAATTTATATACGAGAATCGGGGTATGACTTCATGTTGTGTGAAAATTTCCCATTAAAATTTTCATTCTTGCTGCATCTAGATTTGCATGTGCAACTTTGATCGTACTAAAGCTATGTGACAAAGATTTTTTGTTGGATTGAGGCTACTTAATTTTAAATTACATTATTAGCCATTAATCAAGTAAAGCTGGTAGCTTTACCGATTGTTTATGCTTTGTTTCCTGTCTACTACAGTCGGAGTTCGTAGTTTTTTGATTTGGTTGCAGTCCAAATAAGGCTTTAGGATTTTTTACCAGTTCCCTTCTCTAGAGAATCAGTTTTAGTATTTACTCCTGAAAACTTGATGATTACTTTGTTTTGTTGAGAATAAATAAGTCTTGAATACCCTAATTTCTTAAAATTTGATGTTACATAGGTAGACTTGGAGTTAGTAATGGCAAGTTCAGATCTTGATTCTGAAATATTTTTGAAGCAGTTTTACATCCCAGATTATATATTTGTGCCGAACTCCACGGCCAATTGTCTGCCTAATATACCTGAATGCCCTGTTCTGGTATTCATCAATTCTAAAAGTGGTGGTCAATTAGGTGGAGATCTTCTAATCACTTACCGCTCAGTACTGAACAAAAACCAGGTGAAGTTGCCATTCCTTTTGCTTTATCTTGCATAATTATATGGATTCCGAGTTAATTGTCCCATCTGGTTCTTCAAGGTATTTTACTTTAGAAAGATATTGATCGTCAATAATATGTAGTAAACTTGTTTACTTGTGCACTGATCTTAATGAATTTCAGGTTTTTGATTTAGGAGAAGAGGCTCCTGAAAATGTGCTACATAAGCTTTATCTCAATCTGGAAAGGCTCAAGCTTAATGCGGATAAATTGGCTACTAAACTCGAGGAGCACTTGAAAATAATTGTAAGTCGAGTTACAAGGAATGTGTGGTCTTGCCCTTTTCCCTTTTATTTTTTCAGAACTTGCGTAATTATACCATTTGATATCCTTCACTTTTAGTATTTCTCATATAACATTTGATATCCTTCACTTTCAGTATTTCTCATATAACATTTGACATGAATGTTATTTATAGGTTGCAGGTGGAGATGGCACAGCTGGCTGGCTTCTTGGGGTTGTTTCTGATCTCAAATTGTCTCAGCCACCACCTATTGCTACAGTGCCTCTTGGAACTGGAAATAACCTTCCATTTGCATTTGGCTGGGTATGTAAATTTTGTTTGTCTATTGGCCCCAGATGATGCAATTAATGCATATTTTTCATCTTTTTAGTGATATTTCGTGATAAATTTATTTTGCAAATGAAATGTTTTCTATTAATATGCAGTATGACTATCATCTATTAGCTTGCCTGTAGAATAACAGTTCACAAATTTTTACAAATTTTATTTGAACCAATACATATTTGCCTAATCAATGAACTAACCATCTATTGGTCGAAATTTCCTCACAACTGGCAGTTTCTCTAGATCATTTGTGCATTAACTTTAGGATTTCCTGGTTTATGATATTTCTTATGCATGAATCATTCGCTGTCTTTGTCTTACTTTGTCAATTGCAGGGAAAGAAAAATCCAGGAACTGATCGTAATTCCGTTCTCTCATTCTTGGATAAAGTACAGCGAGCTAAAGAAATGAAGATAGATAGGTCTGTTACCGATATTATTTTAGTCCCGCATTATGTGACTAGTTTTTTGTGTGAGCTCCCCTAATAATAATTGTTTCACCAGACAATTCATTGTTGTCCTAGAAAACATTTTGGCAGTTGTAATTTTGTGATGTAGAATGTCACAAGAATGAAATATGGAGAGAAAGAGAACAAGAAAATGGGAGGAAAATATATGATTCTGATTCACTAGTAATAAAGTTGTGTTCAAAATGAAAAACCCAAGTCCTCTTCTATAGAAAATAGACTTGAACTCCAAGAGAACTTCTAATCCATAACAATGAATAAAATAAAATACATATCTGAACAGAGCAAAATAAAAATCGTATCTGAATTTTACTATTTCACGGACAAACCATAAATTTAACACTAAGTAAAATCTAACACTAAGGAACTACTTGTAAAATCTAACACTAAGGAACTACTTGTAAAATAATCACAATCTCTTTGCATCATTGGTTAAATTTTTATCTATCTTTAGTTATGAATGAATATATATAACACATGATAGAATTTGCTCTCTTCACAGAACACAATAACAAATTTGATGTTAAAATTGAAATTGTAAATATACAACCTCGCTTGCCATCAACCAAATAAATTTTCTTTAGTCATGAGAGGGTTCATTCATTCCTCTAGTCATTAAACTACCTGCTTTATAATAAGTNAATATATATAACACATGATAGAATTTGCTCTCTTCACAGAACACAATAACAAATTTGATGTTAAAATTGAAATTGTAAATGTACAACCTTGCTTGCCATCAACCAAATAAATTTTCTTTAGTCATGAGAGGGTTCGTTCATTCCTTTAGTCGTTAAACTACCTGCTTTATAATAAGTTTAGTATAAGCTGTTGGACATTAAAATCACTTCTCATTGATGGTTCTTGAAGCCTGATGAAATGTCAGTTAAGAGTACTGCATTGTATTACTTACTGTAAAGTTAGAGCTCTTCAATTCCTGAGTGCAAGCTTTTTGTTATAATCCAGCTGGCACATTCTCATGAGGATGAAATTGCCGAAAGACAGTTCTTGTGATCCAATTGCCCCACTGGAGTTGCCACATTCATTGCATGCATTTCATCAGGTATCTTCAACGGATGATCTCAATGTGGTAAGATGACGTTTCCCCCTTAGATTCATTTACCTTTCCTTGCACACTCGAACATCCCTTGAATGTTGTAATTCATATTTCATCTTAGCAAATTCTTCCTCTCTTCCCAAGGCCCAAATTGGCAGATGCTCTGAGTTTGAACACGCTGTTTCTTAAAATTTAGTAAAATTGTATGCTATTGATGAAAATGACTTTCAGTAGGAAGGACTTCCAATAGATTATTTAGTTCTACTTGGTAAGCAAAGGCACTAAGAGTTAAAATTTAGATCCTGCATTCTTCTTGAATGGTGCAGTTGATAATATACTACAATTTAGTTAAGAATCCTAGAAAAATCATGGAATGCTTACAACTCTTAAGCATTTTGACTTCTGTTCTCCATGTGCAGTTCCAACGGTGTAGGAAATATGTAAGTTCAGGAAGATTCAACTCATTGCAGTTGGGTTCAAAGATTTTTATTTATTAATGACATCTTGAATAAGAAGATGAAGCCACACCTAACATTTCTGACATATATATACAAAGCTGATGATGCCTAAATGCTGTGATTTCTCTAGTTGCTCATGTTGTCTGAATGACTTGAAACTAGATCTTGACCAGAGAAGATCTTGACTAGAGAGAGATAATACTGTAACTAGGAATGTAATTATTCTCATTGACGCTTATGGGTGATGGTCACCAGTGCTGCTAAATATAATAAAGCAATACGAGACTTATTTGTCTTGTTTTATTTGAAAAGTCAAACCCAATCCTTTTCTCAAGTCTTAGAAGAAATGCTTCTAATGGTTTATTATTTTTGTGTGTGACTGTTTTGCAGGAAGGTAGAATCACATTTCGTGGAGGATTTTGGAATTACTTCAGCATGGGTGAGTCTATAATTGCTTAATAGTAACCAACATAAAGCCTTAAATTGCTATTTTTGTTGGTGAGATTTGTATCCATCTCAAATCTGTGATCGTGATAGAACTGCATACTTCTTTTTGCATAATTAAAATGTTGTGAATTTCGTAAAACCTTTGGAGTAACGGCAGCCCTTACTGATGATATGCTCGCACAAAATTCAGCAAAATTTAAAGCTGATCTGAGCTGTACAGTCCAATGTGTATGAAAATTGTACAAAACTGTTTTGTTTCCATGATGATTGAATCAGTTACGTAAAATATGCATCATTCTTTTGTTTTTTCCTTTTTCACTCTGCAGAATCATGATTCTTAATTCATAGCAGTAATTATCTTACTTCATGCACACTTTAGGGGAAAGCATATTACTTGGTTATCTTGACTTATCTCATAGAATTCTATTTTAGGGACTGAAACCATGGAAATTCAAAGCTCAGTACTATGCAAAATAGCACAAAATCATGGAAGAGAAATAAGAGAGGAGCAAAGACACGTGAATAAGAGAGAGTGGATCATATTTATCTTATTTTTATTCTGGAGGAAGAATATAAAGACGTAAGGCTAGTTAGTGTGCTTAACAAATTCTCCTTCATCTATTAACTAGTACACTTGACCCTCAAACTACCCAATGACTTGCCAGACAAATTTACTAACTGTCATTAACTCTTAATGTATGAAGTGTGAACCACCTTCTCTAATAATTCTTCTTGAACAAAATGGCAATCCACCATATTATATCCTTCCACAGAAATGCTGGATCAGATGAAGCATGGAAAGCTGCTTGATCGTCGAAGAACAAATCCATAGTTTGTTTGCGAAATCCAATTTCCTCTGTAGTTCTGTATTAAGTGAAACATACTTCTGTACTCATGTTTAGCATCAGTTCTTGCGATGGTGCCTGCACCACCACAAACAACAACAAGAAGAATATAGCCACATTTACAAAAAAAATATTTCTATCTGACTACTTACAGCATGGAGAACATTCTACAGCAGTTAAGCTACACATGATGTCTAATGCCATGAACTTATTTTTTGTTTCTCATTTTATGTTGTAGGGATGGATGCACAAGTGTCTTACGCGTTCCATTCTGAACGAAAGCTGCATCCAGAAAAATTCAAGAACCAGCTGGTTAATCAGGTAAACATGTCAATTATTCTGTTGATTGGAGCTCCATTTCGTGCAAAGCATGAAATTTTTTCCATCTGGAGTATGTTTGATGCACTGAAACAAATTTATAGTAAATTATGAACTGGTTTTCAATCAGATAAGAAATCCTGTTACTGCAAGCTGATACACTTGTTTGATTAGACATGGGTAATATGTTGGCATTAGATGCTATTCTGTTCTCTCTATGCTACATGATGTTTTCATCATAATATTTTGAACTTTTATTTCATTTATTTTACTAAAATAATGTGAAGTTTGAAAATGTGAAACACAGGATTAACTTTTACAAAAACTTGAGTAACAATAATTTTAGTTAAAAATTATTGATGACACTAAAACTTTTTCTTCTTGAATAATGTATGGAGAATAGAAGCTCGAGATTCGGATTATGTCAGTTTAATTGCTAAAATGATCACATATTGGATTGATATTATCAAACGATGGAGGTGATTGTGTGATATGATATCACCTCCTTTCTTCGGGCACTTCTAGATAAAACGAAAATATTTTTATTTTGCACATATCATGGACAAATCTCTCTTGTAAAGATGCATTTATTTCCTCTTAGAGTACATATGCAAAGCTTGGATGCTCGCAAGGATGGTTCTTTGCTCCTCTTGTTCACCCTTCTTCAAAGTAAGTGTACATGTGTGTCCAATTTCAGGGTTACACTTTACTTCTTGCCCATAAAATAATTTTAAGGTGTTTACTGATAATTGTCAGTTTTGCTGTACCTGTTTTGGAACTTATCGGCAATGTTTCTGTCATGCATTATTTAGTACTATGTGTTGGATGTACCTCATAACAACACACGAGCATTACACTATATGTTTAGTTTTTTTCTTTGCCTGAAATGGCAGTCGTAATGCAGGAATATAGCTCAACTTGCCAAGGTCAAGATCATGAAAAGACATGGTCATTGGCAAGATCTCCATATTCCCCACAGGTAGATCACTTATTTGTTTTGCCCGAATAATGCTCCCCTGTTGCAGTTTCTTCTTCTATTTGTTATTTCATGGAAATATGGAAGGAAATGAGAAGCTGAATACAACTATATTTTCTTGTTAAAGAGCCATTTCTAGCCCAATCTAATTTTCTCCGATATTATATTTAGTCCAATCTTTTGATAAATTACATGAAGCCTCTGAAGAATTGTATGCCTGAGACGTTTCGTAGATTTAGCCCTTGTTTGGTCCGCATTATTTCGAAAATATATTTTTCTCTCTTTTATTTTCAATAAAATAATATTACAAGCAAACCCAAAACTTTTCTTTATTTTTAATTACACATTCTCCATCAAACTACTATTCCAAAATACATTTTGGACAAAAATTGAGGCTCAAACAAGCTCTTAGTTTTGAAGGGTCAAAAAGGAGAGGGATAGGCAAGTATACGTTTAGCTGATCTTTTAGACTTCAGATTTATGTGCAGAGATCTTCTGTTGAGATTTTACAGAGAAAAAGTTTAAATACTTCAAATTCTTGGCATAATTTTTTAAAACTCTAAAATGAAATGTAACTACATAACCATTTATGCTTCCACTTTATGTATCTTGTAGATTCTATTCCTAATTTTGTGTGTTTTGTTCTAACAATGCAGCATCAGGTCCATTGTATGTCTCAACTTACCTAGCTTCTCTGGTGGACTAAATCCTTGGGGAACACCGAATATAAATAAAAGACGTGATGTGCGTGCTCTCTTAAAACACGTTTTTCTTATTATTTTTTTTTTTTATTTTTTTTTATTTTTTTTCACTTAAAAGGGTAGGGACTCTTATAATCAATCCATATAACATTGTTTTCTAATATATTTCATGCTTCAACTTGATGTCTAGAGAGACTTGACCCCACCTCTCGTCGATGATGGCCTTCTAGAGATTGTTGGTTTTAAAAATGCTTGGCATGGACTGGTTTTGCTTGCTCCTAACGGTCATGGAACACGTCTTGCACAGGTTAGAGTCAAATAGAAAGCTGGGAGAAACTTAGATTCAGTTAAACCAGTGACCTGAGCTATTGTTGATTTTTTTTTGGTTTTCTTCTACTCAGGCACATAGAATACGTTTTGAATTTCACAAGGGTGCTGCTGATCACACCTTCATGAGGGTTGATGGTGAACCATGGAAACAACCCCTTCCTGTGGATGATGACACTGTTGTTGTAGAGATCTCTCATCTCGGCCAAGTGAAGATGCTTGCTACCCATGACTGCAGATCCAAAAGTGTTCAAGACCCCTCATCTCACAACATTGAGGATGCAGATGAAAGGGATAGCGACAATGAAGATGAGTCTGTAGGGGAAGAATGGAGAAAATTCGGGGCAGCAGATACATTCAAGATTCTGGACGAGGTTGACATTTCTCATCTTAGTTAAATCTCTTGAAATTTGTTGCATCTTATTTCTTACAGGTTGAAGTTACTAAAAATAACTGAACTTCAACACTTATTAGTTGATATTCTATATACTAGTCTGTTTCACCTAAACCATAAGGTAAATTCGCTTGTTGATTTAGACATTTGTGTTAGGCAACATTAAGGGCGTGATGAATTGTAGTGGTTGAATTATCTTGTGGCTAACTGGAATGGACAATTGAGATTTATATATAGAACGTTTGAAATGTTCACATTGTTGTTTATTTAGGGATAAAACTTATGAGGTGACATTCTCACGGAACCCAAAGTATAAATATGATATTTCAACTCAAATAATATTATTCATCACCAGTAATGATGATCAACCATCTTGGACAATGAATCAAATGATCCACTACCACTTAAACGAGTGATCATCAACACCATTGATGAATAACATTACTCTTTGGACTCGGTGCCTCTTGCAAATTGCTCTTACACCAAAAACTACATACTAAACAAAAATAACAAACAATTCTATAGAAATTAATAGCTAATGAAAATCGTACATCATTGCTAAATCACGAGACTCCGAATTATTATTTGTCCTTAAATACAGCCTCTATTATGATAACCTGTCTGAACCATTATCATACAAAAGATCATATTAATTGTGAGATATATTGAGAGAGATTCAACAAACAATAAAGGTTACTTCATAACCCAGCATATTGGTATTCCCCCAAGCATTTTGTTACAGCTTCATTAGCTTTCTGAGACACTGTCCTTTCTTCTCTTTTCTTTTTCTCCCTGAAGGCCATAAACAATAGCAGCAAAAGTCAATAAACAAATCTGTGGAAGATTTCAACTAGAATGTGAGGGCATAATTCATTTGGTGTACGTTTGGTATGCAGCATTGTACTGGATAATACTATATCCAAGACTTTAACTACTTTTTCTTGTTTAGAGCATGTTTGAGCCCCCATTTTTTTCCCCAAAAATGTATTTTGGAATAGTGATTTGATGGAAAATATGTGGTTAAAAGATAAGGAAAAGTTTTGGGTTTGCGTGTAATATTATTTTATTGAAGAATTGTTGAAAATAAGAGAGAGAGAGAGAGAGAAAATGTATTTTGGAAATAATGGGGATCAAACAAGGGCTTAATACTGTTGAATATTGTTACTGTACAAGTGCTTGGAGTTTTGGGGAGGAAATTCTAACCTGTCAACATATTCCTTTAGTAGTTCTTTTGCTTGAACCAGCTTAGAGAGTAGATTGCGGTAGACATCAAGATCACGATCAACACTTCTCTTATTTACGTTCAGTGCTGCACAAAGCTGTCAAGCCATGATAGAAATGAGTTAATGATAATATATATCTCTACTTTATATAGATTATTATGAAGCGTCCCCAAAAAACAAAAACCCACGCGTGCATACAACACTCTGTAAAGCGGAACATTTTCAACCTGAACTCAAATTTTCACAGCTTCATTAATTAGAGACACGTTGATGTCTAGAAAAGGAATTAAGAGACATGTTTACCCATAATGCATGAAAGACATTGTGTAATAATACTTAGGGAACAGAAGAGAGAGAGAGAGAGGCATCACTCTAATATACTTACACTGTTACACAGATGATGTTCATTTGTACGCAAATTATTGTAATTAGAAAGCTGATCAAATGGACCACTTTTAAATAGACAAACATATTATAGATCTGTACACCTTGACTTTTTCTCAGGTAGCTTTCTTGAGCCTATCCAGCTAGTGAGGCATTGGATAGTAATTCATCAATGGGATAAAAAGAATAGAAACAGAGGGAAGTCTTCGCTTTCTTTTATTCAAACATTTTCTCCTTTTACGGGACAAGATCAAAAGATAGTAAATCAGATAATTTACTGGAGCTTGACCCGGACTGTTCTATCCATTAATTCACCCATTTATGTATCATAGACAGAAGAGATATTATCTTTTTCCTTTCAGGATTCTCATCAAGTTCAAATATATATCATATAGTGGGTAATAATGGAGTCAATTTTAATATTTAAACAGTGGCAAAAACTACTTCTGCATGACAAGGGAACTCGAACATGGAAGTACACATTAAATCTGATTAAAATTGGAGATGCCGCACAAATTTCTGAGTAATTTAAGTTAACAAGTATTTTCTAAGCTTCACTGTGAATTTTCAAGTCATGAAATTGGTTGAGGAATAATGATATTGGCATAGTAGGTAACCTGTTTTTAACATTGGAGTTGGGAAACTGGATGGTCAGGAGATGGAAAATATTGCCTAATACTTCAAATTATCTCTAAATACTGAAGAAAATGTGAAAGGAAGAGGGAAGAGGTTGCAGACAAATAGCTTTTCTTTTTACCGTTTTAGAGATAGTAACCATCGCACCATGTATCTTAGTGAAAGTTTTCGGTCGCTTGAGTAGAGCTTTAAATATTATCAGCTTTAACATCTGGCTATTCCCTCTTTTCTGAAATTTGGCTCATCAACGGAGAAAAAAGACGAGAAAAGAAGATGTGGAGAGAGTCCAAAACTGGGATTTTAACCAAGCTATATATTCCTATGCAGCTAAAGCAAATAGTCACCCGAGTAAAACCGATTGTGGGCTTTTTTAGGCTCTTACGGGAGTTCCATTTCTTAAAGTTTTGAAGGAAAGAACATCCTTCTTCAGAGAGTAACCACGAGGTGTTAATTTGCAAATTCATTTGTCCATCTACAGTATGTTTTGTATTGTGGGTATATATTACATCTTCTGCAACTTCTTAGTTTTACGACAAAAACAACAACAAAATAATAATAACATCAACGAAAACAACACACTTTATACATTATATATCTACATTGACCTATGCAAACTTTTGGATATTGATCATAGATGTGTAGCTATTATCTTCAGAGAAGGAGATAAAGCAGGGCCTTTGAAACTTCAGGAAAGCTTGTGGGGGCTTTAGAACACTACACTAAAACAAGGTAATTACTGAATATATTAGTTTTACCTCCATTCAGAACATTTTTAACAGGTGCCTATTAACTAACAAGTGCATAAGATGAAGCTGTTTTATCCCAATAAAACAATTGGCAGCAATCAAGTAGACAAGCCTTGATGTTTGAAAGGTACTCTTAAAGATCATATGCTCCTTTGACTACAAATTCTTCACGGAATTATTAGTATCAATTTCAAATAATTTTCTAACCAGTACAGAAAAATCTTTTGTAAATGAGTTGTAAAACCCAGCTCTACCATTGAACTATACCAATGCCACAGGATTTGAGAGCCCTAATGAGTCAATACATAGACAAAACATCATTAGCTTTGACTTCGTTCCTTAACTGTTGGAAGTTTGACAATGATCAAACATTCTGATTCAAACAACAACTGATGACTTGCCCTTCATCTATTAAACCTGTTTGTAATACTACATAGAATTCCAGGGAAGAAATAAAAAGTGTAAACAGGTCTAAGAAGAGACATCCTCACAAAATTTCTCCACTGGGTACCTCAAGCCTCTGTATGACCCTATCGATTTCAAATTTATATCTTCTTTTACAAACAAAATACGCCATCTCATGAGACAAGATGTTTAGCTCTTGTTTGGTATAGCTTTTTTCAGATTTTAAGCTAGTCAAGTTTCTTTTTGAACCACACATTTTACTGGACCCACAACTTTTATCCATTTTTTAATTCCTTACCAAGCATCAAATACAGATACAGTTAGCAATCCAAAAACAATTTCCTCCTCCATTCAGTCAACACACCCATTCAGAGATCATAAATCACTCTGAGGTATGTAGAAGACTTACTTCTCAATGAAATGACACGTTGCTGTCAAGAATGACTTGGCTCAAAGAGAAACCAAAGGGTGAAGATGGCATAGAGAAGTAACTTTGGAAATGCAAATACTGCAGAGTTTGAAAAGAGGATCCATGAAACCAGTCCTAAGTTAGTGTGGGATAAGACAATGTTGAATTAAGTTGAGTTGTATCACTAGATTCAGCAACTGCTACTGACTTTCAGGATGTCTAGAGAAGCAGAATATCTAATCACATTTAAGTAAGTTGTGGATCTAATCCTATCCATCTAAGACTCAGAATTCTTGCCGTTTATACCAATGAAAAATTTGATGTCCCGGAACCTAAACCAAGCTAACCTACATAATTTGTAAACACCTGCTTTCAACAATAGCTTTCTTTACAAGACTTGAAACAAATATTCTTTCTACAGTTCCCTCACTCGAATGAATTTTGGAAATTTAATAAATAGCCGGCTTTGGACCTTCAACTCATTAACTCATAATATTTATTTAGATGGCCAGATACCATACAGTTATTACTAATGCATTCTAATACCCATCATACTTTCAGCAGAGACCAAGCAGAAAACAAAAAAACTAATTTTTGGTACTCCTTATTGATAACTAATATCCTTACGATTCCTATTTCATATCTATAGTTTTCCATGATGAGGAAAGCCTGGCTTAAGCAATAAAAATGTTGTCACGCCCTGAAGCAAAGGCACTCTCCCAAGGTCCGAGTATTGGTGTCAGAACATGTGTCCAAGACTAACATGGTCCTGACAAGGTTCAATACATGTCACAATTTTACTTTATTTTACATTTCAAAATTCCATCTTACAGGGACACATCCGCATCATTTCAGGAGATGTTTTGGGGGATAATAAGTCATGTAAAAGGAATATTTACAAAATAGGGTCAACATGAAATTCTGAAAGGTCAACATAGAAAAGAAACAATATTTGGTTCCAAAATAAAAGATGGTGGCAACAGATATTTCTTCCACATTTTTTTTTTTAGGAGATAGTTATCCAACTTCGAGTTTTTCTTATAACTATTCATCATGTATTACCACTCAATGTTCAATATCCCTTTCAATCACGTCTTTTTCTTCATTTCTTATTCTGGAACTGATTTGGTGGAGCCCATTGATAGTAGCCTGGTGAGGTTCTTGTCATCTTAATTCTGGACTGTTGAATATTTTTTTACTGTAGCTGCAAGCTGATTACTCATGTACCCAAGTTTCTATATAATGAACTTTATGAAATGCTACAAGCTGCAGCACAGACGAATAAAACTCCACTCCAGGCCTCAAAAGGAAAATAAAACTGCCGAGCCATTCTATCAACATTGTATCAATACCGATATAAGTTATAATATCCCTTATACAGATACAACAGAATATATAAACTAAAATAGCAAAATTGGCATTCTTACATGAGGCTTCAAAATAAGGAAAGTCTTGCAACAGGAAAGGAGAATTTTTTTTACCTTTTCTAAGTCAGTGGATTCTGTTGCATTTGCTAACTCGAGCAGCCGGAAGAGACCGACAGCAAAGAATCGGCTGTAGCTGAAATTTCCTTTGTTCCTAGCTCTTTCTGCAATGTCCTTTAAGGTGGCTTCAACTTCTCCTTCCCTTGATGCAAAATCGACTAAAGTATTGGCAGTCTGAGAATGGGCCCATTCTTCTAACTTCTGTGCATCAGCCCTGCAATGCATAAAATTGGACATAAAATTTAATCCATGAGAGCTTAATTCTAACCATTCAAGACCAAGAAGAAGGCCAATATAACAATGAAATTACACAAAGGCTATATAAACATCTCTCTTTTCCACAATTAGCAGTATGATTCGTAGAACATAACCAACATTTATATGATGTTCTGGCTTTCTGAAATGTTCTATTTATCAGACTTGGTGAATAAGTAGTATCACATCAGCTATATAAATTTTCCGTATTTACACTACAAGACAACTAAAATGAAACTAGTCCAAATAAGCATTGACTCTATTTGATTCACATCACCAGTCGCGAAAACAAATTAAGGGTTAAGGGATGTTTAAGACATACCTATATTGATCAGGGTCCTCATTTAGAGCCATAATATAAGCTTTAAAAATAGTGTATCGATCCTCATCGCTTGGGTAGCCCTCCATGAGCTGATCATACACAGTAACAAAACCAAGTGCAAACACAGGATCATATCGATATGTACTCTTGTACCGCATCAAATGTTGTTGTACTATCAGCTCTTGCAATACAGTGTTGTATATACTTGGAACCGGCTTCTTATATGCTTTCAAGAAATTTAGCTTCGTCTCAGACACAGTAGGTACATCTGAAAACAACAAGCACCCAAAGCAAATAGCAGGAGTTTATTATCTGGAATTTAATCAGTAAATGAAGTAAAAACACATATTTTCAAGGGGAAAACTGAAAGATGGAGGCCTGAATCAAATCAGTTAAATTATAAAAATCTAGAAATGTCATCCTTCAATAAACAATTCCATTGCACAGTATCTATCATATTCGTGCAAGGTATGAGTAGACGAGCATAAATTACACCTAACTGTTATAGCTAATATAAACACTTGTTTCAATTGTCGCAATCTTAAATTGTCAATTCACTAACAGAAACTACTCAATGGAACCATTAAATTGATAATGCAAAGGTACAAAAATTTCGGCCCAAAATGCTACTAACAGGTGTCGATTCAATAAGTGAAAAGTCAATTAACAATAGAATTAAGCAAATAATAAGTTCAGCATTGTATTGAGCTCACTAAAATTTCTACCTTCCTCCAAATATTAAAGCCGTACTCCCACTCTGACCGGTGAAAAATACTTAGTTTAAATCGAAAAGACCACATTTTTTTTCATAAAATCTACTATAATTCCGCAATGGCCTCAAACTTGCCTGTGGAAGTTGACATGCAATGAATTACCACTCGTGAACTCGTCGAAACTCGAAGATTAAACGAATGGCGAGTTGAAATCGTGCTCCGAAACTTGAAAGCATCGAAATTGGAAGCCAAATTACGCGCCGAAGGAATTGGAAACTTGGATAGACTAATCGAACTGAAAGAAAGTGAAGTTACAGCCGCCATTTTTATGAATTACAGAGAAATTTGTTGTTTGTGTTTGTAGAAATTTGAGTTCAGAGTTCCATTTCTTCTGAAGGGAAAACAGAGATTGTGCAATTTTCGGATTTTTATCATATGAAATTTTTGAGAGAGAGCCAATGAGCGTTTAACACTTGGACTTTAAGCAGGTTGCTGACCTCACATTTTTTAGTAATGCTATTCATCCAGTTATAAACACTACAAACACAGTCTAGGTGACGTTAATGTGACATTAAATGATATGTGAAATTAAATAAGTTTTCATCTAACATATCATTTAGAGCCACCTAGACTGTGTTTATAACTAATAACATTACTCCACATTTTTAGCTCGTGCTCTATTTTATTGGTATTCATTTCCACTGGGGTTACAACCCCAATTTAGATGGCGTTAACGTGGAATTAAATGATAGGTTATTTAATTTCACATTTCATTTAACATATGAGTTGTTATAGAATAAATTTATCTAGCACCACTAGAACATCAGACTACGTAGCATTATGTTATAAGGTAATTAGTGCAAAAAATTCTTACCTTTCAATAATATTGTGTAAATCGTCCTTACCTTTTATTTTTTTTGGCACTTTTACCTTAATTGCCAAAAAGTCCTTCCATCCACTTAGCGTCAATATCTCCTTTAACTGAACACAAAAAGCCAATTTTATTTTAGAGCCCGTTTGGTGCACATTAAAATGAGAGAATATTTTTTTTTAAGTGATGTGATGGATAATATATGATTGAAAAAGAAGGAAAAATTATTGATATGATGAAAAATATTATTTTATTGAAGAATGTGTGTTGAAAATAAGTAAAAGAATGAGAATGAAAAAAAAATAATGTGGCTCAAACAGAGACTTAAAAAATGAAGGGTAATATAGTCTTAAAAATTCTTCCCCTTATCTTCTCTTACGCCCACATGGTTCCACTGCAGTTTTCCCTTAAAAAAATTCAATTTCTTCAATTTCTTTGTGCATTCATCCCCTTCTCTTTCCCTCTCCTCATCTTGGAGAAAGGTGGTGACGATGTTGATGAGTGTGTGGGTGGAATTATGTATAATTTAAGGGATAAAGATGCAAAATTCCCAGTTTCGACATTGGCAGGGACATAAGGTTGTTAAAAACTTCTAGGCATTAAAGATAAGTGATTTGGGAGAGCTTTAGTAGTTCAACATACTTTTTGTCTACGCCATTATCCTTTTTACCTTAGAGGTTATGTATTTGATTGTTTGTTTCCAGATCCCTTACAATGGAGTATTGGTGGTTCTGCAATTGATGTGGTTGGATCAAGGGTGAGCAAAATGATGGATTTGGGAAATTGCAAGATGCATACTAGCATGTTTGTGATTAATGTGTGTTTGAGCCACATTATTTTGGAAGAATGTATTCTGAAATAGTAGATTGATGGAGAATGTGTGGTCGAAAAAGAAGGAAAAGTTATTGATGTGATGAAAAATATTATTTTATTGAAAAATGTGTGGTTGAAAATGAGTAGAAGAATGAGAATTAAAATTTTAATGTGTACCAAATATGGACATATTTTAATGTATTGTGAAATAGTAGATTGATGGAGAATGTGTGGTTGAAAAAGGAGGAAAGTTATTGATGTGATGAAAAATATTATTTTATTGAAGAATGTGTGGTTGAAAATGAGTAGATGAATGATAATGAAAATTTTAATGCGTACTAAACAGGGGCTAAGCAAACATTTATTTATGATCTTATCCTCTGATGGGTAATTTACACCATCAAATTTGAGTCACCTAAATAGACGAACCTTTCTTAATCTATCCAACTGATAAGGATCTGAATGTTGTTCGTTTAGTAGCTTCAGATGATGCACCAACTTCTTCGTGATTAGATTTTTACAACTGTAACTGTCTATGATCAGATAGCAAACAGTATCATTGGCCTGAAAGACCTCTTTACACTGAGTTAAATCTCCTTACTTGAGTGAGCATAAGATTGTCTCTACAATACATAAAAATCTCCTTTTTCTTCTCTTAAAACTTCATTGATATATTCTTCGTCTTCCTTATCTCAGACATCCGATTCATTTTCTTCTACTGCAAGTCTCCTGTTATTTTCTCTCCAAAATACAGGTTCCACGATCCGTTCATGGTTGATTTCCTTATTGTCGGTTGATGATTCTGCCTATTATTTCCAACAACTCGTAACAACAATTGAAGAGTCTATCCGATCTAAGTAGTGAGATCTTAAAGTCGTCGATTTTGGATGTCCAAATCTGCTCTAGTAATTGGTACGTCGCCAATGGGTATAAATCAAAGATATAGAGATGGTAAAAGGCCTGCTTTGATACCACCTGATGCAACGCAAAAATAAGAATAATAATAAAAGTGTCTAGTTCGTAACAAACGAACGGGTGTTTGCTCGAATTTCGCTCGAACATATGTGATAACTATTTGGAATCCACCAAATAAATATTGTAATCAACCACTTAACGAAGAAACTAAAATATCTTATTAATCAAGAGAAAATATCTAATTTAAACAGTCCAAAACACTTGTTTGAGGACTCAAAATAAATCCTAATTCAAATGAGATTCTAATTCTATAGATAAATTTAAATAAATAAGGAAACTAAAAAATCCAATTAAAACTAAAAAAACTGTAAAAGATAAAATTATCCTTAAACTAACTAAAAATATAAAAATAAAAATGTTAAAATGGACCCTTGAACGATGGAATTTGACTATGAAAATTTGACATAGTCATCCAAAAAATTATGTAGAATTAGAAAAACAACTCTAGGATTGTACTAATGGACGAAAATCAGACATTCGAGCTGAAAGAGTTTTTAATCCGACATCGTATAGTGACCAATCAAGATTAACAGCAATAGATATCAACATGCGAATAGAAGAGATCTTCGCAGCTGGAGAGAATGTTAATAATAATCAATGCCATATGCATGTCTGTAACCTTTAGCAACCAGTCAAGCTTTCAATTGATCAACAGTTCCGTCAAGATTGAACTTCGGAACAAAGACCCATCTATTACCAACATGATGTATTCCAGGTGGTGAAGGATCGAGTCCCAAGTCTTATTCTCATGCAAGACTGCTATTTCTAATTCCATAGCACGTCGCTACTCGAGATCGAATAAAGCTTATGTCACTGTCTTTGGTATAAAAACACTAGAAAGCCAGGATGTGAAATAGGAAAACGAAGGTGACAACGAATCAAATGTGACAAAGTGGCTGATAGGATCTTTAGTTACACAAGTATGTTTACCTTTACGAAAAGCAATAGGCAATGGCTCAAGATCAGAACAGATGATAGATACAAGATTTGTAGATAGTAAGGTGACGAATGGGGCTGCAGACGTCAATGGCTTAGATTGTCGAGGATGAATTTGTAAAGGATGAGGTGATTCTTCATGAGCAGACAACTTTGGTGTAGTAGATAGAGATAAGTCTAGTCCGGGAGAACTACCAACTGGTAGATATGGACGGGTAAGCAAATGAGTTCCCTAGTGGATTCGGGTTACATACTATGAATAGAAAAATAGGGTGTTGACTCGTCTAAAGTGACATCTGCATCTATAAAATAGCGTTATAGGGAAGGATTGTAGCAACGATACCCCTTTTGTGTTTGGGAGTAACCAGGGAAAATGCATTTCACGGAGCTAGAGTCAAGTTTGTCATGATCAGGACCAAAGTGATGAACATAACAAACAGGCCCCAAAACCTCGAGAGGTAACGAGTATTGTGGAGAAGTGGAAAACACAATAGAAAAAAGGATTAACCATCAAATTAGAAAGAGAATGATGACCAAGACGACAATACTACTGCATGGGTGAAACAGAAGATTGGAGAGCTCGAGTGTTGACCTATGGTTGATCTCATATTTTGATTATAACAAACAAAATATTTTTATCGCTAACATTTGTATTCGAGTCTTCACTTTTATGTGTTGTGAACTTGATCAAATTGAAGACAAAACAATTGCTACCAAAGGACGTGAAGGTGATTATCAAGAAAGCTCAAGGTGGAAATCGAGCATTCACAATTGAAGACAAATTTAGCACTTACGTCAAATTCAAAATCGAGCAACAAATCGTGCACTCGTACCAAATCAATCGAAGATATTA
>CAIGRR010322849.1:0-10440 GCA_903798365.1 Fraxinus sp. 1973-6204 | reverse complement strand
TCTTGTATTATTATCGAAAATGTTTAAAAAACCAATTCACCCCCCTCTTGGTTAGCCAATCTTGGGCTTTCACTCTTTTACTGCTTAGCTATTAAAGTAGTTTATTTCATTGGCTTTTGTCGCACAGTTTTCATTTCGCATAATTGAATCTGCCAATGAGTTATATTTTCGAACCTCCTATGAATGACTCATTAGAACTTAGCTCAAATTATTTTAGTTTATCTCCCATAATTTTTCATGGTGTATTTGTCTAAGTCTTACAGTACTTAGCTCAGGCAATCTTTATTTTTCTACTTAGATTTTGCGTGAAAAATTTACCAAGTACAATTTTAGCTCTTGCTACTGAATAGAAAGCTTTGTGCCGCTGAAGAGTGGGCTTTTGTCTAAGGATTACACTACTTACAACCTTAGTTCGTGTTATTGAAGAGCAAGCTTTGTACTGCTTAAGAGCGGACTTTTATCTAAGTGTTGTAGCACTTACAACTTTAGATCGTGCTGCTAAAGAGTAGGCTTTGTTCTTTTGAAGAGTGAGCTTTATCTACTAAGTGTTGTAGTACTTATAATCTCATATCGTGCTGCTAAAGAACAAGCATTGTACTAGTAAAGAGCGGGATTTTGTCTAAGTGTTGGAGCACTTACAATCTCAAATTGTACTGCTAAAGAGCAGACTTCGTGCCGTTGAAGAATGGACTTTTGTCTGTAATGATAATTCACAATAAGAATGAAAATCTAATGTTGATTATGCGATATCATATATGTTGATGATGCGGTAGGTATATATTGGCAATACTAAAAATGATATCATAGCACACGTAGTAGTAATAATGTCTTGCTACTTGGGCATTCTTATACCAATAATCTCCTATGTTGGAAGGTCTTATGGACTTGCATTAAGATGAGGTCTTAAGTTAGCTTCGTCGTTGCGAAGTCCATGGACTCGCCTCAATTAGATGAGGTTTTTCTAGTTAGCTTCATTGTTGCGAAGTCTTACGAAGCTGCCTTAATATGATGAGGTCTTACGCGTTAGCCTCATCGTTGCGAGGTCTTACGGACTTTCTTCAATAAAATGAGGTCTTACGAGTTAGCCTCTTCGTTACGAGGTCTTACGGACTTGCCTTAATAAGATGAGGTCTTACGAGGGAGCCTCATTGTTGCGAGGTCTTACAGACTTGCCTCAATTAGATTATACATGAGTCAAAACACAACTCTTACTTTAACTTGAAGGGAAAATATCATTTTTAACTTCCATGTGATGCAGGCATTTGCACTTGCTATGAACGTTGTGGCTGCATTTGTTGTTTTAACTAGACTGAGGGGTTGATGTTGAGCCTATGACCAACGACCTTTAGATCGATTCCTTTTACAATTTTTTTGTGATTCCAAGTGAACACATTTAGGTTTGGGCTAATGAACTCTGAGCTGACTTGAATTTATCCAGCTCTTTCAGTAGTTTAGTTCTTTTATTGGATCTAGTGGGTCGGGTTCAAAATATTTCATTTAGACCTCACTTGCGGATGTGAATGAGGTGATGGAATGTTTGCCTACTAACGTGGAGGTGGTGACATGTATTGGATATAACTCAATCATCTCATTGAGCTTGGACACAAATTGACCTTTCCTAATTGGGACATCCACCTACTCCTTGAGGTCCCTGACATTCTTCATTGTTGTAACTTGCCAACCTGTGGTACCGACAGTTTTAATTTGGTTGGTACCCATTAAGTTCTTTCTTAAGGGAGAAAGTTACAGAAGACCTCTTTGTCCCCTATTTACATAAAGACTTTCTAAGGTTGTACTTGGATGATGGTGATCTTGGGATCTTTCTAGAAATAGGCAAGGTTGCTCAACCTCTCTTCTGTCATTCTTCATTTTTTGCATGAGTCTTTTGTCCGACCTCTTTTCCTTTGGCTGAGCTGTAGTGTTAAGCTCTACATTTTCTTCTTATTGTTTTGAGGTCGCCTATTCTGTCCTTTATGTACTTTTTGCTTGGCTAAAAAAATCGTTGTATGTTCTTAGTGCATCTTCATGCAGGGACTACTATACTCTTGATTTGGTCTTCAGCCTTCATCCATGTTTTATGCTCATGAACTATTTTTTATGCTTGGTCTTAGCATTGAAGCCCATTAATTGAGCTAGGAAAGCTGTAGCCAAGTTGGTCAAAATCTTGACCAACCTCTGTAGCAGCTTTTGGAACTATCTTTGAGCTTTGTCCCATAAAGTTAAAAGGAAAGCTTTACACATAATGGCAACTTTAGCTCCTTTCAGTTCCATCCATGTTGTATATTTGTAGAGGTAATTGATGGTACTCCTCTTAGGAGAATACCATTTGCCTCTATTTATAGGTCTCTAATCAAGCAACTTGGTCGCCCAATGTTACATCAGCTACATTATCAACCTAAAAGTATATACCCATACCAAATTTAAGAATGTTGATTGGTTGTTGAGGTTGACTGAACTGGTTATGAGGGGCTACGTCATGATTACATGTTACCTAGGTAATCATTGTTGATTTCTGATTGGCTGGAAATGAGGTGCTGGTGTCATGGGTGCCACTTGTAGCTTTGTAAGTGGTCATCAGGGTGGTGATGACATCATTTAGGAAACATGTGTTCAGAATTGCAATGATGATGTTTTCAAATGACAATAGGTCGAGTAGGCCTCTTATGCTAGAGCTCATAGAACGAACTGACCTCTATTGGTAAAGTAGACCTAACATGTTAGAACTGACTTGTCATAGTGGAGCTCATAGGTCAAGCTGACTTATCCTTGGTAGATCTGACTTGATGATCGCTTAGTCCGTCCTCTTTGAAGGGAATATTGAATATTTATAAGCTCTCTTTCTTAAATTAAGGTAAGCTCGAGCTGGTTTTGTGATTTTCGACACCAACACATCTTAAAACATTTTCTTCTCAAAGAATGAATGAGGTGTTGGATTTCAAAAAAATATTATTGTAAAAATAATATTCTCCCACAAAATTTATAAAATTTTGGAAATAATAGTTCAGTCTAGGATGTTGGATTCTAAGTGGGACCATTTGTGACCCCTCCAACCAATTTGGGAACTAAATATTTTTTAAGGAGACTAGACTCGTTGAGGCTGGACTTAGACCCCTCTATTCGTCTTTGAAAATTATTTGTAGAGTATGATTTGATTGTTGAAAAACTAGCTTCATTTTTATTTTGTTTGAAAATAAGCATATTTTTCATTTGAAAAATTAGTATATTTTTTATATTGAGAAAACAACATAATTTTCAAACAATTTTAGAAAAAAAGCATATTTTTCATAATAGCATAATTTTTTTAGAGTTATTTGAAAAATAGCATAGTTTTCTATTTCTGAAATAAATGCATTTTACTTGATATTTTACAAAAAATAGTAAGTAAAACCGTCGTTAATGACATAAACAATGCTATGGCCCATGGGACTACTCTTATTTTGAACCACCCAACGTTATCGACATCTATTACTCAAGAAGAGAAATTGGAGAAATTCAATAGGCTAAACTTCAAAAGGTGGTAGCAAAAGATGCTATTTTATCTGACCTCCATTGGCCTTGTAAAGTTCGTCACTAAGGATCCTCAGAAGATAAAGAAGGATAGGACTGAAAGTCATCATTTTGCAAAGGAGCTCTGGGAATATCTCAATCGAAAGTACAAAACTGAGGATGTTGGCGCTAAGAAATTTGTGGCCTAACTTCCTAAATTTCAATATGGTCGACTCCAAAACTGTGGTCAAGTTAAAGAGCTCCAAGTGCTCTTACATAAGATCAATGCTAAGGGATTTCACCGAGTTAATCTTTTCAAGTGATTGTTATTATTGAGAAGTTGCCACATGGATGGAAAGACTTCAAGAACTACTTTAAACACAAGCGAAAGGATATGAATGTTCAATATCTAATTGTTAAACTTTGCATTGAGGAATACAACAGAGAATCTGATAAATGAGGGGTATACCAACATGAGGCCAAGGCCAATGTTGTGGAGGATGGTCAAAGTTCCAAGGCGAAGAAGAAAGCAAATAATAAAGTGTTGAAGATGGGACCTAAAGGGGGAATCCCCAAAGAAGAAGAAATTCCAAGAAAAGTGCTTCAATTGTTACAAGACAGGTCACAAGTCAAATAACTGTTAAGCAAAATATCAATAAAGCTAGTTCTTGCTTGTTTAATTGAGTCCTCCAATCTATGACACGGTAGATTAGGACATGTTAATTATGATACATTGAGAAAGTTAATTAAATTAAATCACATGCCTATATTCCAATTTGATTCAAAACACAAGTGTGAAACTTGTGTAGATGCAAAATTTATAAGGTCATGCTTTAAAAGTGTCGAAACAAACATTGAACCCCTTGACTTAATTCACAGTGATATATATAATTTAAAATTTATACAAAGAAGAGAACGTAATAAGTATTCTATTACTTTTGTTGATGATAACACAAAATATTGTTATGTGTATTTGTTTGAAAGCAAAAAAGAAGCTATAGAGAATTTTGTTCTCTATAAAATGAAGTTGATAATCAACTCAACAAAAAAGTTAAGGTACTAAGAAGTGATCGAGGTGGTGAGTATGAATCACTGTTTGATGAGTTCTGTGCTTAAAATGGTAAAGTATATGAAACCACGTCACCTTAATTTCCTCAGTTAAATGGTGTTGTTGAGCGAAAGAATCGTATGTTGAAAGAGATGATGAATGCAGTGATATTAAGTTCTAGATTGCCTCACAATATGTGGGGAGAAGCTGCTTTGTCAGTAAATTATATTTTAAATAAGGTACCTCGGAAAAGGAAGACAAGACTCCGGATGAATTATGGAAATGAAGGAAACCTTCCTATAAATTCTTACGAATGAAGGGTTGTCTTGGTAAAATGATAGTAACTATACCTAAAAAGGTGAAAATCGGTCCAAAAATAGTTGATTGTATTTTCATCGGCTATGCACATAATAGTAGTGCATATTGGTTCCTTGTGGATGAGTTTTAAATCCCAAAAATACATAAAAACACGATAATAGAATCAAGAATTGTATCATTTTTCAATCATGTATTTCCTTGTAAGTCCAAATAAGGGCCAAGTTCGTCAAAACGAACATATGAGACTATTAGTAAAATATTCATGACCAAGAACACAAAGAGGATTAAGAGGTTCAAGATGAACCTAGACGTAGTAAAAGAGTAAGGATAGACTAATTTTTTGACCTATCTACTAGAGAACGAACCTCGAACTTTTAAAGAGACAGTAAACTCCATTGAAGAACTTTTGCAGATTGAACTTGACTCCATACTGTAAAATCACACTTGGGAGTTAGTTGATCTTTCTCCTTGGTCTAAACTTCTAGGATCCAAGTAGATTTTCAAGAGGAAGATGAATCAGGTGGATCAGTTGATAAATACAAGACAATACTTATAATTAAAGGTTATAGATAACGAAAAGGTCTAGACTACTTTAATACTTATTCTCCTGTGACGAGAATAAATTATATAAGGATGTTACTAGCAATTATTGTCATGCGCAATATTAAAGTACATCAAATGGATGTAAAAATAGCCTTTTCTGAATGGACATTTGGATGAAGAAATGTATATGGAACAACCTAATGATTTTATTGTACCTGGACAAGAAAAGAAATTATGTAAACTTGTGAAATTTTTGTATGGTTTAAAACAAGTACCAAAACAATAACATGAAAAACTCGACAGTGCTATGATGACAAGTGTATCTAAAATCAACAAATACGATAAATGTGTTTATATCAAAGACATTAAGAATGTATATTTTATTTTGTGTCTATATGTTGATAGTATGTTCATTGTTGGTAGTAATGATATGATGATCAAATATATTAAAGTCATGAATTCAAGATTTGACATGAAAGATATAAGACTAGCCAATGTTATCTTAGTAATAAGGATCCCTAGAACATTAGATGGGCTTGTCTTAAATCAGTCACATTATGTTGAAAATATTCTTGAAAAATTTAGTAAATATGACACTAGTGTTGCCAAAATACCAATAAACATAAGTGTACATCTACCCAAGAATAAAAGAGAGTATTTTTCAAAAAAGATACTCTATAGTGATTGGTAGTCTAATGTACTTAATAAGTTGTATAAGATCAGACATAGCCTATGAAATAAGGTAAGTAGGTATACGAGTAATCTTGGAGTTGAACATTGTCAAGCAATTGTGAGAGCATTGGAGTACTTAAGATACACTTGTAACGATGGACTGTACTATATAAGATATCCAATTGTCCTAGAAGGATACAGTAATGTAAACTAGATAAATAACACAAAAGACTCAAGTTCTACTAGTGAATATGTGTTTACACTAAGAGGTGCAGCAGACAGTTACAACCAGATCCACAATGGAATTTAAATCTATTGTACTAGATAAATGTAAGAATGAATCATACTGGCTACGTCATTTCTTAAAGGATATTCTAAGGTGGTTAAAACATGTACCTACAATATGCATACATTGTGATAAGCAAGACACAAAGTAATATGTATAATGGTAAGTCAAGACATATTCTTCGAAGACATAATATTTTTAGATAAATAATCTTTACTGAAAGTATCTCCATTAACCATGTAAGGTCAAAGGACAATATTACGGATCTACTAACCAAAAGGTTAAAGCTCATGAAAGAATAAATCAATACAATAAAAATCCGACTTAGTTGACTGGAGATCCTAAGATCTAGGTTCGAAAGGAGAACATAATTGTAAAGAACATGCAGATCATTGTGAGAATTCACCCCAGTCTAATCCTATGATGAAAAAAGTGATGTCCATAAGAAATAAAGGATAAGTTAAACTTTTAATGATTCTTATGTGTTAGAATATCCGAGCGGAGTAACACAAGTTACTCTTAATTAAGAGATCACCTATGTGAGAAAGAAGTGGTGCCGCTTCAAATAGGGATTATAAGGGCTTAATTCCTTATAAACTCTCACCAAACTAGGGAGATGTTCATGGCCAAAATGAGAACTGATTTGTGTTAGAAAAAAGCCTATGGAGTGTGTCATCGATTATATAAATAGCAGAATAGCTCAAGGACATCATGTTTACTAGTTATTTAGTAAAGTAAACATACTTACACGAGAGAAAGATCAAAGGGTAAGACCTATCTATCCTATGCAGGTTTCGACAATTGAATTCAATCACCACGTATGTCTATCATTGTTGTTAATTTCATTCATATGGTAAATTATTGGAAAAAATTGAATGTAAAATTATAACAACAAATTCATATATTTCAATTCTCTTCAGTTCTCTAGTTAATTTGTATTTGAAATTGTAACAAAAAATTCTTAGATTTCAATTCTCCAGTTAATTTGTATTTGAATTGGTGGTGACAAAGCCTTAATGACTATTGTAGCATAATTTGATGCTAATACAATATTAACTATGAAATCTTATATTTCCAGTCAAATAATCAAGATAATTATTAAATGCGGAACATACCTTAATTTATTGAGAATTATTCTTTATTACTGGATCTTGAATTTTGAAGATCAACTGCAATCTCTTCATGCTTGGCTTCTTAATCATTAATCTTGAATGTTGACTCTTCATGTTCTTGACTTTGACTTGTTGCCTCATAATCATAATTGTTTTAATTCCTTCTTAGTTGTTGATTTTCTGTTCTTGATTGTAGGTTTTGGATCTTCTTTTTCTTTATGTTTTTTCTTGTATTCTTCTATTGATGAAATGACACAAAGAATGAGAAATTACATATGAATATGTGACTATAATCCTATTTATAGTTTTCCTATGTATTCGACTCATTGTCAAATCAACCCTAACGGATCCGGTCTCTAAACATATAATCAGTCCCATACTTTATTTAGATATCCAAAGTCCATAACTTTAATTATTTATTTGATCACTTTAATTGAGCTTAACTTTAAGATAGCCTTTAATACAAACTTAGTTACATATGTAGGTCTACATGACAAATTAAAACTCAACAATCTTTCAATTGAGTCAGTATGTTACCTTAGAAATGTGCATATCCTTATGAGCTCAAAAATTCTGCTATCATAACCAAAAGTATCTCCGAACAATTTCGTCTATTAATTATGTCAATATATAATCAAAGCGGTCTTCGTTAAGGATTTTCATCATGCTTAAAAAGGCTTGAAAAAACTTACTAAATAAGTAAAATAGCCAACTTAACTTATATGATTACTTTATCTTTTTAGCCATGGAATCCAGAATAAAGAGGCTGAGAGAGTTATGATTATATATGGAAATAAAATTCAGCTTTTGAATAAATTAATTGTTTACTTGGTGTTTCATCTTTTAGGCTTTGTCCGAAAATTAAATAAAGTAAACGAACATTATAAACAAGAAAAAGTATGAAAACAACTTACTTTTTAGTTCTGAAATCTTCGAATCTACAATAATTGAATTTACAAGGATGTCTTTGAGTTTTTGAGTGCAAGTGTTATAGTGTGCTATGTTGCTATTTTTTCTCGGTATGTTCTTTCTGTGAGTGGTGTCGATATTTATAGACGCGGTGCGTCACGTCTATTTTCTATACTATTTAACTTTACAGGTGTGTGATTTACAATTGAATGAATACTATATAACTTTACAGGTGTATGTCATATATTTAAAGAATTAAATGTCTCTTTACAGATGTGAGATTCGTTTTTGAAATTTTTGTCTTCTTGACCCCAACTTTTTGACTTTCTTGGCTTGATAATTGTCCTTTAGGCACTATTCATCTGTCTTTCTTTTCCTTTACGTCTTTTTTTCTTTAAATGCCTATCTGTCCATCATCTTTATATATGCTTCTTCTAGGTCTTCATCCATTTCATTAGTTTGGCCGTTTATGTGTATTCTTCTTTTTCTGTGTCTGATTGTCTTTCTGTTGATTCATCATTTGTTTCTTGAAAAGCTATCAGATATAGTTGCTTTTGTTCAACATTAGGTGCTGTAATTTTTTCTGTTTTAACTCTTAAAGTAAGATTCTCTTGTTGGAAAATAACTCCATTGTTCCATTGGGCTACAAGTCTAGAATTATTATTTTGAGCTTCCATTATTGCCACAGTCTCTGAGATTCATCTTTCGTAATCAATTTTTCTAACTTTTATCTTTGTATTGGTCTTTTTGGAGGGTCGAGATCTTTTGACTCCTTCGTATATTAATATATAGTGATAAGCTGGAATTATTATACCATTATTTACAAGAGGTGGTCTAGAAATGAATTGAATTATCAAAGGGTGATCTCTTAACTGACTAAGAATATGTTTAAGTTTGAGTGGAAAAAATCTGAAGGATCTGTTTTGAATGTATATAGTGTCTATCCTACCAAATTTTAAAGCCGGGTAAAAAAATGTCTTTTCTTCAAAAAAAAAAATGTGTAATAAAAAGAAATTGTAGGATAATTATGTCTGAGAAAAGCCAAGTTATTGATTGATTCATATTTGGGGCCATGTTTAAGAAAATATTGATTTTCGTAGTGATAATAGCTTAGAATTTGAGAAAGTCGATAATTTCTTGTACAACTGACTCCTTTATGCACTTCGGACAATACCGGTACAATCGCCAGTTTTCTGTTCTAATTCATATAAAGTCTTTTCTTGCCCTGTAGCAGTAGAATCTATTAATTCAATAAGCATTTCTATTTTATCAGAATAATTTCTACTTGAAGATGCAATTTCTTTAGAGATCGATTTTTCAACATCATCTTTAGAACTTAATCTTTATAAACTATCATGCAACTGAAGGATCTCATGTTGATGCTTACTAATAGTTTGTTGGGATGAAGAGATGTTGTCTTCAAGAATCTGTAGTCTTTCTTCTAATGATTGCTTTCTAAGATTTAAATTTCTAACAACTTTGGTCAGAGTTTCACAACTATCACAAAGTTGTATTGAGGATGAAGATGGCGCTTGAAAAGTATAGGGTTGCATAGTGTGTCTAACTTTTTCAGATATATAAAAGTTAAATCCTATTATTTCTCTACAAAAAATTAAAGCTTACTCTAATGTGTAAAACCATTTGAAAAAGGGGTATCGAAATCTTTCTACTTTTTGTAATACTTCTGGCCAATAATTGTATATACCAGGTTTCCTACATTTAACTACTGTAAAGAAGTTAAAATTCTCATTCGCTGGTACAGGGACGACGGATCAAATCTCGTATCAGGACCATCACGACTCAGGCAGGGGAAGTTCTTACCACTCCAGCGGATGTTCAGAGCTCGACAATCTATTTTTTCCAGGAATTATTATCGGCTCCTTCACAACCTATGGAGTATATTCGTCTTGATGTCATACCTAGGATACTGACAGAGGCAGACAATATGACACCGAACCATCTTCCTTTAATTGATGAGGTGCGGGAAGCTGTTTTCAGTATTGATGCTGATAGTGCGCGGGCCTTGATGGATTTTCATCATTATTCTACCAACACTGTTGGGATAT
>CAIGRR010322836.1:0-17148 GCA_903798365.1 Fraxinus sp. 1973-6204 | reverse complement strand
TCTGAGGGACCTCCTATTGAGATCTGACGTGACAGGAGAAGAAGAAGAAGGTGATCTATAAAAGAACACAAAGATCAAGCCAAGGAAAACAAAGGACCAGAAGGTGAGCTTGGCTAGAGATGAATGCATCCTCAGCCTATTATTGTATGGGAATTTCTCCATCTTAAACTTACCTGGGGTTGATGGGGTGTTATCAATGTGCTTCATCTGTGACATTACACTCTCAAAATCTTGAAGATTTGAAAAACACCCAGATGAGAAATCCCCTGTAATGTGGCTAATCTAAAGATTTTCTTGAAATAACAGAACAAGTCTAGGGTTTGACAAAATGATTCCAACAAATAAAAAAAGGATTTTTTTGCCAAATAATTGTACAAAATAAGAAAAATGGCAGGTGGAGGAGCTTTGGGATGGTGCTATGGAAGATTTTGATGCTTTATCGATGATAATCTTCTGGTTTTTTTCGACTGGCTTTTTCTTTTCTTTTCTTTTCTTTTCTTTTCTTTTCTCTTATTTTTTTTTTTTTTTTTGATGAGGTTTAGAATCAAGAAAAAGACATGGCTGTGTTAATTTTTTTATGGTATTCGTTTTCGCCCTTTTCTCTTTTATGAAGTCTTGAAGTTCAAGACATGGGATGAGACGAGGTTTAACAGATCTTTTTCTGAGATGAGTTTTTGCTGAAAATTACGAATTAAAGGGAAGATGAAGATTCTATTAGAGCTAGTTTGTCTATGCTTAGAAGTAAATCAAACTTACTTTTAAATTACTTATTTGTTCAAATACGATTTTCAAAGTTGCTTCTTTTACTGATAATTTTAAATTTTGATCATCTATAATGGATGTGTGGTTTCATGGAAGAAAATAATAGCCCTCGTGAAATTATTTGGTGGGACCCAGTCACTCATGTAGTCAAATCTATAATGTTGGATTAATGTATGCACAGTAAAAGACCACTATAGGTTTACTGATTTTGGGTGTAATCATAATTTGTTGATGAGAACTAAATGTTGCGTGAGTATGCAGAGGATGAAATTGTTTCATGCCCCTGGAATATAATTTCATTTTGTTCTAAATTTGAATTTCACTGGTTGGCAGAGTAGAGAACTGGAGAATTATGTGTTTATAAGGAGTTAAAGTACTGGAGATTAGAGTGATTAAAATGGCTTTCAAGCCGCTTGAATGGTATTGCAAGCCTGTGAAGAATGGAGTTTGGTCGAAAGCAGTAGAAAATGCCTTCGGAGCTTACACTCCTTGCGGAATTGACACGATAGTAATCTGCATTTCAAATCTGGTTCTTCTGGGCTTGGTCTTATACCGGCTATGGAGGATAAAGAAAGATTTTTCGGTCCAAAGATTCCATTTAAGGTCAAATTATTACAATTATTTTCTGGGACTATTGGCTGCTTATTGCACTGGAGAACCATTGTTCAGATTGGTCATGGGAATTTCAGCATTTGACGTTGACGGAGAGTCTGGACTTGCTCCTTACGAGGTAGGGGTGTTTTTTTCACAATCTAGTGTGTAATCTTTGTTCAGAACTCACTGCTCTCTCTCTTTTGCCTACATACTAGATTATCTCATGCTGCATTTTTGTCTTCACTTTCTTTATTGAAATTTTGTTTAACGTGTAGATGAATTTTAGACTCCCCCCCTGAGAAGATGCTTACAGATTCTATTATTGAACTTGTGTTGTTTTGTTTACTTAATTATGTGATTAATCTGGGTTTAATCAAATTTGGGTCTATAGATTTTCCCATATAAATAAAATAGAGGTGAAGTAGAAAAAACATCTACCACAATAACTGAAGAGTACCATTTCTGGTCCAAATACCTGCAAGGCAGTGGCAGAGAGAGGCGGCGGCCACTGGGGTCACTGGTCCCCACGAGTTTTATTATTTAATTTTAATACTTATATATATTGTATTTGAAATAAATCTCCATAGTTAAATTCTGCCACACACCGGTTCCAATTTTGACTCTACAATTGCTGCAAGGCATCATTTATCAAAAGATTATTCTGCGAATTTATGTTGCCTTATTTATGTAAAGCTATTACATTTGCCTTTGACGATTCATTGCATTTATTTTGTAGATAATTTCTCTGATCATAGAAGTTCTAGCATGGTGCTCTATGCTGGTGTTGATTGTTGTAGAAACGAAGGTCTACATTCGTGAGGTTCGATGGGCTGTCAGATTTGGGGTTATTTATAAATTGGTTGGGGATGCTGTGTTGCTGAATCTTGCACTCTCTGTGAAGGAGTTTTATGATCAGTTAGTTCTCTTGATAAATTCATAAACATGCATATAAACCAAATTTACATGTGCATATCTTGTTTCTGTTATTACTGCAGCCATTAATTTGCATATAATAATGCTATAATAACAAACTTTACATGGCAGCCATATCTCCACTTATCTTCTGGTTGTCTACTGATAATGTTCCATTTATAATTTTGCATTTGAATGATCTGAAAATAACAATTGGATGAACCAAAATAATTAAAGTGACGGTATTTACTATCATCTGAAAGATTACTAGTGCATTTTCAATTTATAATTGTCTAAGGCAGTAAATTTCATGGTTGTATATTTTGACTGTGCAGGTCCGTACTCTATTTGTATATCGGTGAGGTGGCTGTCCGGGTTCGTTGCTCTAAATTTTCTTATCCTCAAATTATTGATATAACTTAAAACACGTTATCAAATATTCCAATAGTGGTCGTCTAATATGGCTATTTACTCCACAAAGGCTGATATATGCTGCTTCAAGCTTTGCAGACAGTAACTGGTGCAGTAGCGGAATTAAAATTCTTGAATCAAGAAGAAAGTCGAACACATGAAAATTTTGTAGAGAATAATTTGATTGTAATGAATTGGTTATTGAAAATTTTTACAAAATATTTGCTTATATAAGTAAAATGATCTCTAGTGTTACCTGGAAGATAAAGTAATTAAAATCTGAAAGAACAAGTAAGCAAAAATCTAAAAGAATAATAGTCCTAATCTAAACAGGAAAATCCTACTACAACAATGAGTAATTTCTATCCTATTTAAAATAGGATTATCCTATATAATTAACATTTCTTTAAAGGTGATGACTGCCAATTTTCAGATTCTTTTATTTCTGTGCAGGTTTTATTTGGAGTGCTCTTGCTTGTGTATATACCTGAATTGGACCCATACCCGGGCTATTCCCCCGTACGAGATGAATCTGCAGAAAACGATGCGTATGAAGAACTTCCTGGAGGGGAGCAGATATGTCCTGAGAGACATGTCAACCTATTTTCTAGTACGTAATTATTTACCGTGTACCAAATGATGATCTTGTAATTCCTTAGATTTTTGCCTCTTCCACTTCTATTTCTTCAAGGCACACGTAGCATGATATTGGTACCTCTAGAAAATGGATGAGTGTATCTTACTTATCTTTTAATGCTTACCTTTCGATAAATGTCGTTTTTTTTTTTTTCCTACTGCTGAGCATTTCCCTCCAATAATAATTGGTTGCTTGCTTCTTCTATAGAAATCACATTCGGTTGGATGTCTCAACTCATGCAGTTGGGTTATAAAAGGCCTCTTACAGAAAAGGATGTTTGGCAACTTGATACTTGGGATAGTACAGAGACACTCAATGACACGTATGTAGCTTTTTATGTTTTCCCTGTTCAAATATGGTTGGTTGCATGTCCCTTTTTCTGGAACAAGTTATATGGCATATGAAAGTAATACATTAATATCCCCTTTAGGTTCCAGAGATCTTGGGCTGAGGAGACTCGGAGGCCTAAACCATGGCTCTTAAGAGCTTTAAATCGTAGCCTTGGGGGAAGGTAAGATAGCGTGTAATTGCTGGGATGTTTTTGGCTCATGCGCAAATTGATCTTTTTCTAAACGTTTGATGATCTTAATCCTGTCCATATTTTCTTTTTATTTTTCAGATTTTGGTGGGGAGGCTTCTGGAAGGTATTGAACTAATTTGGTTGCTCTTATCAATCATCTTTTAGTTAAATCCATTCATATTCTAGAGTAAAGCACCATTGTTACATGTTAATGATTTTGTAAAGTATTTATACCTTAATAAGGGAGTAGCAATTTTAACTTCTTTCCAAAGTAACTGAAATTTATCACAAGCCTTATCTTATTTCTTGCTATAGTTTAGAAAAAAAGAAAATGGGTTTTTGATGCATTGCAGATGTCATTATTTTTAATATGCAGATGCTTTTTTTTCCCTCTCGAATCATAGTTTTCCGGTGAGAAATGCCATACAACTCTACCCTCTTTGTTTAGTTTGAAAATAATTGAACTGTTGTTTTCAGGTGACGTCATGTTTATGACTTAGATAGTTATTTGGCTTAGCCAAACAAAAGGGGCCCAAAGAAATTAAGGAAAAAAGGGGTAAAAACTGGCTTCATTTTAGCTAATCAATAAGTAATTGTAGGCAAGTGCTTTCCCTGGAATTTGACAGCATTTGTCTAAATATTAAATGAATTCACAGCACGTTACAATTTACATTTGTAACTTTTGACTTGACTCTTTGTCCTAACAATTTTTGAATCTTGATCCACTTGTAGATATTCAATGATCTTTCACAGTTTGTTGGGCCACTCATTTTGAACAGACTTTTACAGGCAAGTTGCATTCCTGTAGATGCCTCATGTGGGATATAAATTATTATACATTAATCCTCTGCCAATCTCTTAGACAGAGCCACATAATTTACCCCTATCTCCAATAAAGGATGAAAAAAAAATATATATTATGGAGTTTATCTGTATGTGTGTGTATTTGAACAACCTTAAAAGAATCTCATTTATGTTCTCTCATTTATATCTAGTCTATGCAACGAGGAGATCCAGCTTGGGTTGGTTACATCTATGCCTTCGCAATTTTTGTTGGAGTGGTATGTAATGAATTCTTTGTTTTTCTCATAGCATATTGTTGAATGACATGCACCTCATTTGTTTTCAAAGATGCTTTATCCATTTGGAGTCATGCTATTTAGTTTTTAGTTGTTTTCTGGTTGTTCTGAAGCATATTTAAGACTGCAAGCCTATGTGTGGCGTGAAAACTCTCTTAAGAGTTTGTGTCCTTTTGCTGCGTGCTATTATATTGGTGACATGCAGATCTAGATACGTATCAGTACACGAGACATGGGATGATGGATATTTTTATTGGCTTTCAGTAGCTCCGAGAAAATATTGTGGATTGATATGTTTTACTGATATCTGCAGGAGAAAAGTAGATGAAATACTAATATAGACTTTGGAGTCGAATGGAAATATATTCTTTACGAACTTATACTCAGGAAGCTGAAAATAATTGCAAGGAAGATGTCACTTTGTATTAATCAGATGAAATCATTTGGAAGAAATTGAGATGAAACTTTTGAAGGATGTTGTTGTGGGCATGAATGTGAGCGTGGCTAATGGCTCATAGTAATTTTGTCAAGTTTTGTTGTTTTGGTCTTAAAGGATTTTCAGTTTATCTTTGTATGGGATGGGTTTTACTAGTTTTTGTGTTCTCACACTTTGTTATGAAGATATTATGCTGTTTTTAATATTTTCTATTCCATCTTGCACTTTTCACCCTTCTTATCCTTGGAGTAATTTGGTTGACTGCAATTTCATTCAGGTATTAGGTGTGTTGTGTGAAGCTCAGTATTTTCAGAATGTCATGCGCGTCGGCTATCGTCTGAGGGCAACCCTGGTAATTAATCCTTTTACCTCCTTTTATGTACTGATCCTATCATTTTATGCAAGTTGGTTGCATTTTACAGATTACATATAATTTATTTCTTGTCATATTAGCTTGAAAACTTGTCCATCTTGGTTGAACTGGGGGTTGGGAGGGAGTGGAAGGGAATGATACAATGTTTGGAATTTATGTGTAATGGAAAGGGTCTCAGTTCCAAAGCAACCATGTATGCGTGGTTTGTAGTTCGTTGTCCTCCTAAGATGCTATCTGATAATCATTTTACAGGTTCTTTTTAGTTTCTAAATGCATGCGAATTGATGGAGATAGAAATATAGATAGAGATAAAGTTTAGATGTTATTTTAAAAGTAGAGTTTGATTCAAAATATGTTATTTTTTTGGATAGATATTCAAAATATGTTATTTCGATTAGATTAAATTAGATTTGATAAAGTTCTAGATTAGTATAATTTCGTTTGATTTGATATTCTTTCAGTTTCTTGCTCTATAAATAAAGGGCTTATTCATTTGATTATATGAATAAAACTGATTTTCCTCTTGACCTAATTTCTTTTCTTTGCATCCCTTTCTTTTCTTAATCTTCGTTCGTTGTCAAATTATACGCTCTTGCATTGCGAATACTTTTTTTTTGATATATTTTGTACTTGTCATGTATATTAGATTGCTGCAGTTTTCCGCAAGTCTTTAAAGCTCACCCATGAGAGTCGCAAAAAGTTTGCATCCGGGAAAATCACAAACCTAATGACAACTGATGCTGAGGCTCTCCAGGTATGTATTTTTCTCTACGTATGCACGTGTATCTTTTGAACGATGCAAATTACCTTTTTCTGGCCGATGTTCAGATACCAAGATAATTTTCTGCATAGAACTCAATTTGGATTTCATGTATGATTTATGATTTCAAATCTGTTCTATAAAGAGAGTAAACACACTCTGTGATTTTGGATAAATATTGCCTGTTTTTTCCTCATTGGATTTGGAGGTAGTTGGATTCTTTGAAAATATTCTATACTTGCATTACATGGTCTATTTGGAGAGCACAGAATGCACAAAAGTTCTCAGAATCGTTTTTCGCATCTGAATTTCTATCATGATTTGGCGGCAGACTCTTTTAGGTGCCAATCCTTAACGGAAATGGAAAATGGGTGGCTTCTTTCTATTTTATCGTTTAGTAATTGAGACGGCCTTGCCCTCTACTTTTTTTAATTATCTATTCTCTTCTTGGAACAAATTTTTTTTTCCATTAAAAAAAATTACTGCTGCTTGGCAGTTCTTAAAAGCTTCAACTTGGGTTTTTAAAAAGGTTGTTGTAAGGCTTGTGAAATAAGTAGACATGTCTACTACAAACGATATGGTCTATGTTTTTGGTGGTCAAATTTGTTAAATATTTCATGAATGTTTTATCTCCTCTCGATATCGTTATTTATTGCTTGCTTTAACTAAAACATTTTGTCTCTTTCTACAGCAAGTATGCCAATCATTACATGCTTTGTGGTCAGCTCCTTTTCGCATTATTCTTTCCCTGGCTTTCCTCTACATGCAGCTTGGCGTTGCTTCACTTCTTGGTGCACTATTGCTTGTTCTTATGTTCCCCATACAAGTATGAGCTTCACATCAAGGCACCATTGATTTTGGTCGATTTGCTGTTTTGCCTGCATCTTTCTATGTTTTATTTTCCTACTTATTTATGAACTCTGTCTGCAACTTTGTATTGTTTATGCAAAAATTTATCTGGATGCTTCCATCTTAAGATGTAGAATTGTCGGCATTAAATTGAAAACTAAATGATAATGGAACCAGTAGAAACCTGGTCAATTTACATTTTTGGTTTTGAAGTCAACCTGGGCTCAGCCCATTCTGTCAGATTAAATGTTTCAAAAATTTCATGGAAAGGGGGTTTTGATCCCCAGATCTCTAAAATATTAAAAACTAAAAAACTAAAAAACAATTTTTTTAATTTAACATGCCTTAAAGTTTTAAGACTTGTATTATTTCTCGATTTTTTCCCCAATAAAATATTTTTCATTTTGAATTTTGAACCTACAAGGACTCGTTGGTTTTATCAGTTGTCTGTGGATTGAACCAGTGACCCACCAACAAGGTGCTTCGACCGGATTAGTGACCAATTTGGGTTTAAAAACTATGCTAAACAATCATGGTGGGTCATAATTTACATCTAACAGTAACTACTAAAATGCATTTGTGTTTAATGCAAAAATGTCATGGGATCATGGATCTGTCAGATATTTCTACACATCTTTAATGGAGGATACTATAATCATCAATTATTTATGACACGTGAGTAGCCATTCTCATTGGCTTTATTCTATCATCATATATTTCCTTTTAAGAACATAGTGTTTGATACTGTCTGCATTAGATTTGAATTGGGTTTTACCCTTTTTCTAATGGCTCAATATTTTGTCTCTCATGAATACCCATTCATGAGAGCTTACACATAGCGGACCTGAATATCAAATCTTTTTAAAGGAGTTATCCATTTGGCACGAGTTATACCTCCTCTTTGTTTACCCTTTATACACTTGGATATAAGGAATTTCCTCAGCAAACTATTGCTGAGCCGATCGATTTTTTAGCTTTCTTCTATCTGCTCGTATAATCTGCCACTGCTCCATTATATCTTGGATGAAATTTTGCTAATTTGGAAATCAATATATCCAAACAGACATTCATAATAAGCAAAATGCAAAAATTGACAAAAGAGGGATTGCAACGCACGGACAAGAGAATTGGACTTATGAATGAAATTTTGGCTGCCATGGACATTGTGAAGTAAGTTTCATCCATAGATGCTTAGATGCTTATTTCTAAAAGTCTTTTTATATTAGGTAGCTGATTTCCAGTAAATTTTTTACCAAAATTGCTTCAGATGTTATGCATGGGAGGATAGTTTCCGAATAAAGGTTCAAGGTGTTCGAGATGATGAGTTGTCATGGTATCGGAAAGCCCAACTGCTAGGAGCGGTATGATCTCGATCCATCTCCTTTATAATTTATTTCTATTTAGTATCTACTATTAATTGAGACTTGGAATGAGTTCAGAGGTGTGCATATGCAGTAGAGACATTTTTTAGCAACAATTTGTTGAGGATACCATGGATTGTATAAATGGAGTGTGATTACTGTTCACTTTAAAGTATCTGTTTTGCATTAGATTGTGTGATTCTCTTAAAGCTTGTTCACCTCCACTTTTATCTGATTAAGCAAATACATAAAACAATTAGAGCAAAGGTTCGAATACTGAAATTATATGTAATGTGTGCTTCTGAAAAAGCATAAATTTTGAGTGATTGATATGTTGGTCATTTGTTGTTCTGATAGCTTTTGACAGCTAGTCATATTACCTATACCATATGAGCATAAAATTGATGCGCATTAGTTGTCACGTGGTAGTATATTTCTGTTTATATTCTTCCTTCTTTCTTACAGTCTTCTTCTTCTTTTTTTCTTGCTCTGATTCCCTATATACTATTCTTTGTTCGTTTATGTCTGATTTTCCTTTTTTCTGTTTTTAAATTGCCTATTGATTGGACTATCCTTTGTAAATTTGTAGACGAATAGTTTTGTACTGAACAGTATTCCGGTTCTGGTGATTGTAATTTCATTTGGGACATTCACTTTACTTGGAGGGGATCTGACACCTGCAAGGGCATTTACATCTCTTTCGCTGTTTGCGGTGCTGCGGTTTCCATTGTTCATGCTCCCCAATATAATAACACAGGTCCTGCCTTTCAGATACATTTCGTATAATTTGATGCTAGATATAAATATTTGTTTGGCTTTTAAATTCCTGATGGGATCTTCGGTTATGTCTCCTGCTTACACTAAATGCTATATGCCCTTTCCTTTCTTTTCTGCGACAAAGTGAAATGATTGGGTCATATATTTTTTTATTTTTCTAATTTTGTGAGTGGAGCCCAACATACCTGCTCTCCAGATGCCATAATATATTCAATATTTTTCAATTGAACTTTTACCAATTTTTTTTGGTAGTTTTTAGTTCTCATTTTCTCTCCCACTGTCACATTTCAATGTAATTTATCTGTGGAGGAGAATACTGTTCTCCAAACTTGTTCTCCAAACTAATTACATGCTTTTGTGTTCTAATTTACAGATTGTGAATGCGAATGTTTCCTTAAAACGTCTGGAGGAACTTCTTTTATCTGAAGAACGAATTCTTCTTCCTAACCCACCTATTGAGCCAGGATTACCAGCTATCTCAATCAAGAATGGATACTTTTCTTGGGAATCTAAGGTCTGCTATATCTTCTAATTCAAAATTTAACTGAATGATAAGAAATCTTTTATTTGACTAAGCATACTAACTTAATTTACAAGGTGCATACCGTGCATTACAGTAATGTGTGGAAATAGATTATAGAGGGTCAGCACAATTTTTCTTAACTTCGTTTCCGGACAAGCACTAGTGTGTGTTAATCAATTTATAGACTTATTGATGTGGTACCTATTTTTGATAGCTGCATACTTGTAAAATTTTCTGGGACATATGGGGTTCTAAAATTTGCCTATCCATAGCAGGAGGAGAAGCCAACATTGTCAAATGTTAATTTGGATATACCAATTGGTAGCTTAGTAGCAATAGTTGGCGGTACCGGGGAGGGAAAGACATCACTTTTATCAGCAATGCTTGGAGAACTTCCTCCGGTTGCAGATGCAACTGTCGTTATCAGAGGGAAGGTTGCTTACGTACCACAAATTTCATGGATTTTCAATGCAACGGTAAGTTAAGAAATATGATATGTATTTCTATTGATCTCTGTTCCCTTCTGAAACTCTGGTTGTCAGTTGATGTCGCCCATCCTAGTGTTAGCACCGCTCTAAGTTGAGTGGAATATATCCACATTTTTTATTTATTTAGAACAAAGATCATTTAAAGATGAAGTGTCTTCTTGCGTTTAGTTCTCAATGACTCGCTACCTTCATGAGATATGCATTTTTATTTTATAGGTCCGGGACAACATACTGTTTGGTTCTCCTTTCGAACCTGAAAAATACCAGAAGGCAATAGATGTAACATCTTTGCAGCATGACCTTGAACTACTGCCTGTAAGCATGCTCTGAAGTATATATCGCAGGGTTAATATTTTCTTTATTTTAGATGTTTCTTTGTCAGAATTATTGTCTACCTATTGCTTTATGTATTAGGGTGGTGATCTTACTGAAATCGGTGAACGTGGGGTCAATATTAGTGGAGGGCAAAAGCAGAGAGTTTCTATGGCTAGAGCAGTATATTCTAATTCAGATGTTTATGTATTCGATGATCCTTTAAGTGCTCTAGACGCTCACGTGGGTCGTCAGGTAAATACTCAATATTAACACATGCACTTAAAATTTACTTCTGATCCCTACATCTGTGATGTTTTCCAATCTAATAATTTGTGGCACAGTAGTTTGGATTCTTTCAACTGCCAATGGTTCTGGTTTTTGTATATCTATAGATATATTACTAAATTGAGAAAAGTACATCCGTATTTTTCTTGAAGAAACTCTGTTTATAGTTGTGTTGGATCCAAAACATTAATTGGTATGTTGTTACCCTCATTACTTTAATTAACACTGTGGAATAGGAGAGAGACCATAAAAATGTATTAATATTCTTCTCTTCTTGATTCGAACTTACTCTGTGACAGTTAATAGCCATCTTTTGACAACTGAAATTTTAAATTTATGCTTTTACTTTGTCATACATTATCTGTGCTTATGTGCTTTATCAGGTTTTTGAGAAGTGCATCAGAGGAGAATTAAGAGGAAAAACAAGAGTTCTAGTCACAAACCAGCTGCATTTTCTTTCTCAAGTAGATAGAATTATTCTGGTGCATGATGGCATGGTCAAAGAGGAAGGCACCTTTGAAGAGCTATCAAACAATGGCATTCATTTTCAGAAACTGATGGAAAATGCTGGCAAGATGGAAGAATATGTTGAAGAAAAGGACGATGTCGGCACAACAGATAAAACTTCTGAACCTATGGCTAATGGTGTGGGCAATGAGGTGTCTAAAGATGTTAATCAAACAAATAAAAAGAGAGAAGGCAAATCTGTTCTTATCAAGCAGGAAGAACGGGAAACTGGTGTTGTCAGTTGGAATGTTTTGATGAGGTACAGTAGTTGACTTTTATTATTATTAATTTATAGATTCATATTCTTAAAACATTTTGCACTCTTATAACTATCTAACTACAGGATAACTTATCCTATAACAAAATAAAAGGTTTTGCAATCATGTGTTTAACTTGGTACATCTTATGTAATTAATCATAAGCTGCAGAATTGCTCCATGGAAATTGCAGTTGCTATCAAGTAATGTTGTTTACTGTGTTGTAATAAATTTTTTTTTTTTCTTGAACTCCTTGTAGATACAAGAATGCATTGGGAGGTACATGGGTAGTTATGATATTATTCACGTGCTATGTCCTAACTGAAGCTCTACGAGTTTCAAGTAGCACATGGCTAAGTTACTGGACAGCGCAAAGCGATTCAGATACACGTGGGCCTCTCTTCTACAATTTGATCTATTCACTCCTGTCATTTTGTCAAGTAGGTTTTTGTAGATGATCTCAATTCCTACTCTTAATGAATTACGCTCAGTTCTCCTATTTGCTTGTGCCTCTTAACAATGATGCCCCCTTTTCATTTTTGGTCATGTGTTTTTTTTTCTCTTGCTCTTTTACTGGATTAGGCTTAGTCAGCCATTTGAAGATACTTAAAATGTGCCACTTTCATAAATTTGAAATTCAGGTTTTGGTGACATTTGTGAACTCGTTTTGGTTGATCACATCAAGCCTTTATGCTGCCAGAAGTTTGCACAACGCCATGCTCAATTCTATCTTAAGAGCTCCAATGGTTTTCTTTCACACAAATCCACTCGGACGGATAATCAATAGGTTTTCTAAGGATCTAAGTGACATTGATAGGAATGTTGCTCCTTTTGCGAACATGTTTCTGAACCAAGTGGCACAGCTTATTTCAACATTTGTCCTAATTGGGATAGTGAGCACCATGTCATTATGGGCCATACTGCCTCTCCTAGTCTTGTTCTACGTATCCTATCTATATTATCAGGTAAGTAAATTTCATATTCAAGGATTGTTCAGGTAAAACTATTAGTAACTCTTTAGTAGTAGTATTAGGCCCCACGAAATGTGCGATTAATAAATGAGTTGAAATTTGAATGTGTGGTTGAAATTAATGTTTGACTTGACTTGATATAAGAACTAAATTTTTAGCAAATTCCAATTCTACACGAAGAGAGGCTTACTTTGTTTCTGCATCTCTATCATTTAAAATCACAATTTCTCTCGAGTTAAGTCATGCTCAGATATTTTTTTCCGAATAAAAGTTTCTAACAAAATAGCCTCCGAAGTGGCTCGCCACGATTAATTTAATTTGAACTTGGAAAATGTTCTTCTAACTTTGAAGAGAAACAGGAGCTTACATATTGACTACTGGATATGTTATATCATTAAGTGAATTTCTTAGACTTGTCCAAATGTCAGGCATACTACATTATGAAATATTAATTTTTAATACTTTTTCTGTGAAATGTTGTGCATTGTGATATAAATTGGATGTTCAAATTTATTTGATGTTCTAGAACAGATCAGAATTCGGACATCGTGTGCACTCTTTCTAACTTGATGAAATATATTAAATTATCAGATGTTTGTCCCACGCTCTTGACCAAATAAGTGTCCTACACTTGTACTTCATGCATTGTAGATGAGTAAAATCAGCATAGCCTGTGGCCTTTTTTGCATTGTGGTATTGGGTATTTACATTCATATTACATTTGTACTGCAAATTATATATCTTTTGCAGAGCACGGCCCGTGAAGTAAAGCGCCTGGATTCCATTACTAGATCTCCTGTGTATGCACAGTTTGGGGAAGCACTGAATGGTTTGTCAACTATTCGTGCATACAAAGCATATGATCGAATGGCAAACATTAACGGAAAATCCATGGACAACAATGTTAGATATACTCTTGTAAACATGAGTGGAAACCGCTGGCTTGCTATTCGTTTGGAGACAGTGGGTGGCCTTATGATATGGCTTACTGCAACATTTGCTGTCATGCAGAATGGAAGGGCAGAAAACCAAGAGGCATTTGCCTCTACAATGGGTTTACTTCTCACTTATGCATTGAATATTACCAGCCTATTGACTGCTGTACTAAGACTTGCGAGCATAGCAGAAAATAGTCTAAATGCCGTGGAGCGCGTTGGTACATATATAGAATTGCCTTCAGAAGCTCCAGCCATTATAGAGGACAGCCGTCCTCCTCCTGGCTGGCCTTCAGCAGGATCTATTCAATTTGATGACGTTGTCTTGCGCTATAGACCTGAACTCCCGCCAGTGCTGCATGGCATATCCTTCACAATTTCTCCTAGCGACAAGGTAGGAATAGTTGGTAGGACTGGAGCAGGGAAATCTAGCATGCTGAATGCTTTATTCCGAATTGTTGAACTGGAAAAGGGAAGAATCTTAATTGATGATTGTGACATTGGAAAGTTTGGATTAACTGATGTTCGAAAGGTTCTTGGCATCATTCCACAATCACCGGTTCTGTTCTCAGGTATTGGATCTGCTATTATGTAAGCTAGTGAATCTTCTGTCATGTGTAAACTAATTTGGTGCAGTCTTCTTTGCTCATGTCGCTACAGTATTTTGCTGATGCAATTGTAGAATTATCTCATTGTTCATATCGCATAGTTTAGCTTCTATGTAGAGTTTTTATTTTTCTGCTCTGTTGCTAATTGATAGCCTGCCTGGGATGTTGCATGCCAAGAGATTTTGGAATTCTAATTTCCTTCACATGTATATTGAGAGGTTACAACATGCATTAGGAGGCTGTGTTGCATCATATGGCAGCCGTGAGGATTATTGTCACCAAGAAATCTAGAGATGTCAAGTTCAGATTTGTTAATTTTTGAATAATGGTGAAATTTAGTATATTGAATCAATACTTTTAACAGCTTAAGTTAGTGCTACCTTTTTTTTTTCCTCTAAAGGATTCCAAGGTGGAAAAGTTGGGAATTTAGCAGTTTCTGAAAAGAATGCAAGGTTGGTCTATTAAGTAGTGGCTTGGCTACATGCAATTGGCGTTTAATCATATGATAAGCAATCTGAGTAAACTCCATGCCAAATTAGACCTGTGCAACAAAATGTGCCTTTTTACTCTTAAAAAGTAGGCATTATATAATTGACCATTTTAGGTGCTGACATTTATGGTGCACTTGTATAACTATGGTGATTGTATGTTTCATTTTGGCCAGGCACGGTGAGATTTAATCTTGATCCTTTCAATGAACACAATGATGCTGACCTGTGGGAGGCTTTAGAAAGGGCACATCTAAAGGATGCCATCAGGAGGAATTCTTTGGGTTTGGATGCGCAGGTACTGAAGTCGTACTTTGTGCACTGATATTTAGTATTTCATTAACACTTTGTTAACTTCTAACATGGAGAATGAATGCTCTTTTCTACAACCGGAATCAAATTTGTTATACATACGGTGTATGTCTAGTTTGCAAAAATATTATTGGGAAAGACTAATCATTAATTTGATCATTTGCTAATGAATTCAAGTAATTGAAATATGTGCTCCACGTTGCTATGTTTGAACTTGACAGTAAAGTTTGCATTTGATTTTCTGTTCTCTCTTTTAAACTGACTCAAAATTCTGCCTTATCAAGGTCTCAGAAGCTGGAGAGAATTTCAGTGTTGGACAGAGACAGTTGTTAAGTCTTGCTCGAGCATTGCTTCGCAGATCAAAAATTCTTGTCCTCGATGAAGCGACTGCTGCTGTTGATGTTAGAACTGATGCTCTTATTCAGAAGACTATAAGAGAAGAGTTCAAATCATGCACAATGCTCATTATTGCTCACCGTCTAAATACAATTATTGACTGCGACAGGATTCTTCTGCTTGATGCTGGTCAGGTATATGGTGGCGTTATAGTCTAATTCTAATGTGTGTGAGACTCTGAATGAAAAAGATTGAGGAAAAAAATGAACTGATAACCCGAATTCTTAAAAGATTTGAGTTTGATTAGTAGGTAGGGATCTGTATCTGCGTAAAATAATTTGTTCCTCTTTCTCAGGTCGTGGAATATGATACTCCTGAAATGCTGCTACAAAATGTAGGAAGTGCATTCTCTAAGATGGTTCAGAGCACAGGGGCTGCAAATGCTGAATACTTACGCAGCTTAGTACTTAGGGGGGAAGGTGATAACAAATTAGAAAGAGGAAAACAAGTCGATGGGCAAAGAAAATGGCTCGCCTCGTCCAGATGGGCTGCTGCTGCGCAATTTGCACTCGCTGTTAGCCTCACTTCATCACAGAATGACCTTTTACAGTTGGAAATTGAAGATGGGGATAGTATCCTTAGGAAAACAAAGGATGCTGTAATAACACTTCAGGGGGTTTTGGAGGGGAAGCATGACAAAGCGATTGAAGAAAACCTTGATCAGTACCAGGTTCCCCGTGATAGATGGTGGTCAGCTCTATACAAAATGATTGAAGGTACGACTTGCATACCCGTGGTATTACTATTGTATTCATCTCGTGGACACTCTGTTATGACATGCTAGTTACACTGTGACTTGCAACGGGGAAAGTTTATCGTATTTTCATTGCAAATATCCATTTCCAGGTCTTGCGGTCATGAGTAGGCTGTCACGGAGCAGGCTTCATCGCGAGGACAACTTTGCAGATCGATCGATTAATTGGGATGAAGTAGAAATGTAGGGGTGACTACGACACATTTTGACTTAATGGACTTGCAGTCTAAATAGGGAGTTGTAACTTAAATAAGGGCACCACCCTGATTTAGAAGACAGTTAATGCTGTCTATTTTACAGGCCACCAAACTTGGCGAGCCTCCTGCTTTTAAATTGGGCATGGGATTTTGAATTCCATCACTATTTCCTTTGGTGCTTTTCATTTAGAAGGGAAGGAAAAAACTTCTACTTCGCGACCTTTTATCCTTGCTAATATAAAAGAGGCAATCTGCTGAGCAATGTTCATGTGAAGCATTTTGCCTTCCCATTTTATCCCCACCAATTAATGATTTTTCCATTTTATCCCCATCTATTCCTATCCCTATCCCTATCCCTATCCCTAACCCTACCCTACTTATATTAAAAGAGACAATCCGCCAGTTACTATTCATTTGTGAAGTATTTTCATTCACTGTTTTATCCTTCATGATTTACTGTTTATTTTATAATTATCAATTGTCGTCCACGCCTCTTCAAAACAAAAGGGTATCATGGACTTTTTCATTGTCTACAATTGTTGATTGGGTTGAAGACTAGAAAAAAAAAATATCTGCAAACCGACATGACATAGTAATACAAAAAAAAAAATCAACAAATCGACTCATTGAGGAGAAAGCAT
>CAIGRR010322833.1:0-10073 GCA_903798365.1 Fraxinus sp. 1973-6204 | reverse complement strand
TATGTTAGAATTTTCCAACAATAATCGTTTTTTCTTGAGGTAAGAAATTTGTTCAAGAAGAAGAAGAATAAGAGCAAGAAATGAAACAAGATAAGGAATGCATGGCGATATAAAGGACCATACAGACTCCATTTTTGCTTCGTTTTAGTGAAGAATTTTAGGTTATATATAAAGGGTAAAATCGTCAAAATATGGTGAAAATGACCATCAACCACGAAAAGTGAAAGGTAAGGACATAAATACCAAAAAATGAAAGGTAGGGACGATATCTACAATACTCTCCAAAGGTACGGACGTTTTGTGCCAATTAGCCTTGACATTAAAGTTTTACTTTGACTTTTAAATTGTAATGAAATTATAATTTCAAGCTTAAGGCATTAGGAAGTGTTATGAAAAATGAAGCTTAATTCTTCTCATTTAGACTCAGTTTGTTGCATAGAAAAATTCAATTTTGTTCTAAATTACAAAGTAGGTTCATCCAACAAGGTGGTTGATGCATTGAACCGAAAATATAGCGTCTTAACCACACTTTCTGTAACGACTTCATCTCATGTCCAAACCGTTATATCATTCGTATTGTCCGCTCTGAGAAAGCATTTGCCCTCTTACCCCCCTCATGGCTTTATATCGCGTCCCCAAAATTCAAACACTTGATGTTTTCCTTGAGAACAACTTAAGTTGAATCTTAGTATCAATTGGAGAACTTGCCCAATTAGTACCAGGATTCAACTTAAGTCATTTTAAAGGGTAATGTCAAGTGTTCGAATCTTGGAATGCGATAAAAAGCCGTGAAGGGATAAGATGACAAATGCTCTCCTAAAAACGACAGTAAGTATGATAACAGTTTGGGGATGAGGTTGGGTCATTACAAAAATACGTATTTTTTTGTAATGATTTGAGTCTCTGTGCCCAAACCATTAGCTTACGTTTTGTCTGTTCTATGAGAGTCTGAGCTCATCTTATTCCTCATGGAGTTGCTAACAATGTAGATTTAATACATACCTACAATTTTTGCTCCCGAAAGTATTGATGTTTTAGATGTAAGGAGCACAACAATAAAGCATGGAATCTACTTTCAATACTAATAAAAATGATAGAATAGAATCGGTAGAGAAAAGACTGGTTCAATTAATATTTTCATTTTCTTACTAATTGCCTAAATTCGATCTGATACTCTTGTTGATTGATTTTTTGGTTGGCCGATTCACTTTTAAAATATTTCTTAAAAGTAGTTTTATCTAGAACTCGTGTGAGTGATTTTTGAAAGGCGATTTTTTAAAAGGAGAATGTATGGTTAAAAACATAGCAACCATGAGGAAACGTGATTTTTTTGAACCCTTATGTTTGACAACCATTAATAATGAATTTTTATTTTTTGAGAAAAATGAGTTTTGAAATAGTAATTTTTTGAAGAGTGCGTAGTTAAAAGCAGAAAAAAGTTTTTTAATTTACATGCTAAATTATTGTGAGAATGTGTGGTTGGAAATACGTTTGAGAAAAAAAATAACTTTGCTTTAATGATTGTTAAACATGAATTAAAAATGAATTCTGAAAACTGAAATCAAACCGACTTTATTTAGCCTTGTTTGAACCCCCACCCCCCACCCCCCCCTTTTGGGGAAAAATGTATTTTTGAATAGTGTTTTGATCTATCTCAATCATACATTTTTCAATGAAATAATATTATACGCAAATCCAAAAAGTTTCCTTATTTTTTAACCACACATTTCCCGTCAATACACTATACAAAAATACATTTTCTTTTTTTACAAAAAATGAGGCTCAAACAAGGAGGAAATAAGTGGAAATGGCCGATTGACCCGGCCATTTTTCCACTTAGATATTTGACCAGTTAAAAAAGGAAATTGGGAATTTAAGAGCAAAATCCAAAAATACCCTCTCGTTTCTTAACACAGCCAACTGAAGAAAGGGAAGAAAAAGAAAAAAAAAATCTCAATCGGGATCCAGTTGACCACAAACCCTCTCACAGTCGGCAACCTAACCACCACAATCATTAATCGGCGAAGTGATCTTAACAAGGTTAGTTTTTGTTTTGATTTTTCTTGAATGGTAAAGTTTAGAGTTAACATTTATTTATTTTTTTTGTTCATTATTTAGGTAGGTGGTTGAGTAGAAATGTTGGATTTATTTTTATTTGGGAGAAAACAAGTTTTTCTCATAAAAAATGGAGTTTTCCGGCAAGAAAAACCTGAAAAATGTGTGTCAGCCGACTTTAAACAGTTGGGTTCGCCTAGACTGTTTCAGTTAGCCCAGAAACAGTTATTTTTAAAATTATTTAATTTTAAAATATAAATTTTATTTAAATTAATTTATTTTATTATTTATATTCTTTTTAAACAAATCTTTAATTTTTTAAATTTTACGTAAATAATATGTATATTCTTTATTTAATTTTTATAATTTTGTTTTGTTTTGTTTTTTCATTTTATTATTATTTTTGGTAATAATTTAAGAATACCTTAATTGTTTTCTTCTTATTTAAATATTTTTTTCAATTTAAAATACTTTTTAATGTTCTTGCTTTATTTTTTAAAATTTTCTTTAATTTATTTATCAATTTTTTTTTGGTCATTAATTTGTATTTAATTTATTTTTCATGCTTCTCCTTTAATTTATTACATCATTCATGTTTTCATTGGCGTCGATATCTTGCGTATGGTAGTTACAATTTGGTTCGCTTGATTTTTCAAGATTGTGTTATTTTATTATCTCATGTTCAATGTTCAAACATTTGAGTTTTGTAGAATGGAGTATCATTTAGATGCAGAGTTGAGACGGATGGCGGAAAAAGTTACTTGGAACAGTAGTTTTATTTAATTATTTAGATACAGAGTTGAGATGGATGGCGAATATGATCCGTAAACATTGAACTTTTAATTGTTTATTCATTTATCAGNGGAACAGTAGTTTTATTTAATTATTTAGATACAGAGTTGAGATGGATGGCGAATATGATCCGTAAACATTGAACTTTTAATTGTTTATTCATTTATCAGATAATTGTAAATATTGTAAAACTCATATAAACATTATATGTTTAATTGTTTAGTCATTTATTAAATACTTATAAATATTGTAAATTTATGTAAACATTGTATATTTAATTGTATATTCATTTATTAAATATTTGCGCTCTAGGTCTCTTAACTATGATTTTGTACAATTTGGTCATTCATTTCACATCGATACCATCACACATTGGTCTAATTGTTTATTCATTTAGGGGGAATTTGACTTGTACAAAATTGACAAGTATGCTATGTTGCTTGCTCCACACCTGTCGCACCTAAGCGGTCAAGAAAACTATCCGGTAGATGGTAATCTAGACGTACGTGGACGTCTAAGACCACGCGGTTCAACTACGGTGGCAACAAACTACTAAGTGAGAGAATATGGTCGGGAACTTCCCACTCGACTTCATTAGGTAGAGGAAATATAGTCTGAATATACGCTGCTATCCAATAATCGGTCATGTAATAAGGAGAGCATATTGTTCTCGCTGCAAAGCTTTTATACATAGCCATCGCGACTGCATGCTCACATGGAAACTCTTCAACTGAAATCGACGACAAGTGCATATGTTATCAATCAAGTCCACCATGTATGCCATAATACGTGCATATTTCACGGAGAAGCGTAACTCGGTTCGACATTCAACTTTCTCGCAAACTATGCAGCCTTAAAAAGTTTATCCTCTTGAGCCGGGGCTAGCAAGCTCGGGCAACTTTGTGATTCCGCACGTCGGTCGTGAGACCACTGCTGCAACTTATTACAAATGTTCTCAATCATTGTGAGGATTGGTAACTCTCAATCCTTCTTGAATAATGTTTTGAGAGACTTCACGTTGTTTGACGTCATCACGTTGTATCGACGTCCTTGAAAATATGATCGCGCCCAGTGTTCAATCCTCATTTTTGTCAGATACTCCCATGCCGGTAATGATTTGCTTCCTATTTCCATCATGAACTTATTACACTCTTCAATACTATAAATTTCGAGTGCTCTCCCGAATAATGAAACGATGCCTTTGCCTCGGTACTTAGTATTCAGGTTGCCTTATATATGGTACATGCAATATTCGTGACGTGTCTCGGGAAAAATTTTAGCGATACCATTTATTATAGACGGTCCCCGATCAATTACGCAGGCAAGGTCCTCAACTTCCCCAATCACTTCCCTCAACTTTGTGAAGAACCAGTGCTTTGACAGATCATTCTCGCTATCGACTATGCCGAATGTAAGAGGGTAAATTTGAACGTTGGTATCTTGACATGTAGCAATAATTAACTTGCATTCGTATCTAGCTTTCAGATTTGTACCATTGATAGAATTGGGATCGCATCGCATTTCGGAATCCCCGAATGCATTGTTCAAGAGCCATGAAGAAAAACTTAAAGCAATTCTCGCCCTCCGTCTCAATAAAAAATACCGAGCTAGGATTAATTGTTCCCATGTTATGGTAATACTTGGCCAATTTAGCATAGCTCTCCTCGATCAAGCCTATTAAATCCTCCAACGCACATTCTTTGGTCTTCCATACCTTTGGTAGTTCATGATCACTCCATACTCTTGACGGACGTTGTTAATGATGTCCTAAGGTCTGTAGATCATCAGTGGGTCCTGATACTTGTGCATTATTTGTCGACCAATAAACCATGTTCGAGTTTGTTTGTGATCATTTCGACGAATTTCCACTTCGCTAGTATGTTCCCGATTATACTTGCGAACTACAAAGAACTCATTCGTGTCCATTTTTGTCGCTCGCAAATGCCAACACCAACAGTCGTTGACAATGACTTATTTGATTTCTTAACTTTGAACTCAAAGTTGTATTTCAATGCAATTCGATGCGCAACTTCCTACAAATCTTTCTTTGTTTCAAATAGTTGCTCGACATACAAATCCTCATCATCGGGAACCACACGCGAAGAATTAGATGACGGTTTACTGGTTCCAACCCTGCACTCCCACCCTACTCATGTCTCCAATGGGATAAAACAATCAAATCCTCATTTGTAAATTCAATGTCGTTCTCGTTGTTGTGAACTACCGACGGGATTCTGTGTTTAACAGTGAGATTACGATGATGAACAACTAGCTCGGGAATAACATCATCCCTATTTCCACTGTGTCCCAAAAATCATTGGCATTGTGATCCCTTCCAATCGAATCTTCGTGTCCACCTTCGAAGACATCCTTCTTCACTAAAGTCACACAAAGAGGAGTCGTGTACATTTTGTTAAATTCAAATAGATAATTCACTTTTTCATCACAAGTAACCTTCATAGCTGGAATCGAAATAGATGAATCATCTTTGAATCGAAATCTTGATTTCATATCGTACTAAGAAGGATCGACATCAGCTTGTTTTGTAAATTATGGGACATTCTTGCATATGTTGTACTCTCCGTTATGAAAATTGGAATATCACCACGTTTATCACTTGTCCGTCTCCATACCCATTGATCTTTCTCATCTAATTCGAAGTCACCAAAGAAACAAACAAACATTACAACCATATATGCAAGACGAAATAATTTTTTTTTAATTTTATGAAAATACATAGTCATTCGGCTTGACCGGGGCAACAGAAATTTTAAAAAAAAGCTGAACAACCTGAAAAATAGCCAGCCAGCTGTTTGACTATTATTGATAAAAAAAATTTGACTGTTGAACGTAAAAAAACCTCCGACTATTTTTTTCGGTTAAAACGTATAAAAATTTAATGAAAATAAAATAAAACATACGTAAATATATTTACCGATTCAAAGTGATTGATGTTAAAAAATATTTCATTCTTTAGCGTTCGATAAGTTTCAGAAATTTTGAAGTTGAAGTAGATGAAAGTTGAGAGAGTTTTTATTTGTGTTGGAATAGATAGATAAGAAAAGTTAAGTGATTTTGAAATTTTAAGTGGGAAGTGTTTGATTTTCAATTGTTAACTAAAAGGATTAGTCTTTTAAACAAAATAATATTTTGTAATTGTATAACTTATTTAAGGACATTTTTGTCTTTTAACCTCTAATAGGTCATTGTGAAAATATAGTATAGTTGAAAAGTTAAAGTGACAAATGGGCTTATTGACTAGGCCAAATTTAAAAGTACCCCCTAATTTTATATTCATTTGAATAATTTCTCTTTCACTCATTTTCAATTTACACAAAATTGAGGCACGCCTGCACCATGCCCTTGTTCTATTCTCATTATTTCCAAAATATATTTTTCTCTCTTCTTTTTAACCACATATTTTTCAATAAAATAATATTACACACAAATCCAAAACTTTACCTTATTTTTTAACCACACATTTTCTATCAATCACTATTCAAAAATGCATTCTTTTCAAAATAATAGAGCTCAAACAAGTCCCGTATTTCATCACATCAGTGGAGGAAACTCTTTCAAGATTGAAAAATAAAATTGGTGAGTCACTTAAAAAACCTTTAAATTATTTTTTCACTTTGATTGTTTGATGAATTATTAGTGTTTTTTCACAAATAGAGGAAAATCCAACAAACATTCACGGAGTATTAAACAATTAATGGTTGCATATAAAAGTAGAAAAGTTTGCATAATTGATCATTTATTGTGGGAGTGTGATGTCAAAACTGCTGTAATTAGTTTAGTAAATCATTGTTATTACTTATTAGGCAATATTTTGTGTGGGAAAGAAAATTTATTTGTGCATTAAAATAATAACTATATTTTGTTTGTTAGTTTGGACTTTGTAATCTTGATGATTGATAATTTGAAATTGTTGAATACTTGATATTTTTTTATTTAGGTATATATTACTAACTTACAGATATGATACAAGTATAAAGATTTAAGAAATAAAACTAGAACCAAACCGGAACCGAATATCTTAAAAAAATCATTTGTTCCTATTATCAAAAAAATCATTGGTTTATGGTTAGGTTCAATTCTCTTGGAATTAGAACTGAATAGAACCACGTGCACCTCTAATTCCAGTAATTGATTAAATTGGTTCGAATATTTCTTGAATGTTTTAGAGGTGCGAAGAATATTTTGATATAGATTATTGAGTGTTTAGACTTGAAGATTCCTTGCTAGTCACCAAAGCAGGAAAAGATTGTTCTACAAACCACTTTTGCTTAGCTGGTCTACTTGTGTTTGCTCTCAGCAATGTATGGTTTTGTGCATCCTTGGTGTATCTCTTTACTTGTAGACAAGTTTTCTGATTTGTGTTGCTCATAAAGTAAACAATCTTGTTCTTGTCTATGATAGTCTCATGATGATTAGTGATCGTTTGACTTCCCGCAAGTGAATGAGATCATTATCAAGTAATATAACAGTGAATAGAGTGTCGAACTCGCGATGACTACGTGTTTGATCGAGATAAAATTAATTATAACTTTAATCGAACAGCAAACAACTTTTGTGATTTTTTATATTAAACCCTAAATTATCAACTAAACTAATGAAAGCAAGTAAATGAATTTTTCAAATATGTGAGATGCATTGCTAAGATATCGAATCTTTCTTACTATTCCATTTTTAGTGTAACAATTAAAGTGATGATTTGAAATTATTCACGTTGGTCAATGTTTCTAATTTAATTGAAAGTCTCTCTCGATAGCGAACAAATCTATTCCCCTCATGCGATCCTTCTATCTCTCGTGAAAGATACAAACATGATAAATGCATTAACAAATACTAGAACACCTATTGAAACCATATAAAGCATATATTATATCTCTATCCTCTATCGATCCTTACAATGTTTATTATATTGTGCTTAAACTCTATTGTTTCTCTCGATAATAATAAAATTCATTAACAATTCAATTGGTGATCAAATAATTGAAAAGAACGATAAAAACAATAATAAACATCCACAAATCACATCAAAGTAAAGTTAAGATAATTAATTAAAAATAAAAATATATAATAATAAGGGTTCATCTCATCCTGACAATATATAAAATTAGTCTAACATATCGAAATTACAAGGAATTATATTTAAGTGAAAAGATATAACCCGGATTTTTGATAAATTGAAAAGATGAAGATGAATCTTGAAATTTTGAATCTCTTCAATGGTTTCTTGATGAATCTCCACTTGCGCCTTCTCTTCTTTGTCCAAAAATTAGGTTTGAGTATTCACTTAATTGAATTCTTGCAAGTCCTCTTTAATCTTCTCACAAAAACTTTGAATTTTCCTTTTTAGTAAATAATAATCGACGAATATTGAAGTATGATATGTAAATGAAAGTTTCTCCATATGTATTTTGTTGTATGCATTTGTAGAAGTCGAAAATTGGTTGAGAATCACGTCCAAACTGACTTCCAAAAGAGTTCCAATCGAATAAGAAAAGTTTCATTCACGTACAGATTTTTTGTCTCTACACAACAGTCTGTATTTTAGCCATAACTTTCTCTCTCGATATTCGATTTATACGATTCAAAGTGCGTTGGAAATCTAACTCAAAGAGCTACAACTAGAAATATAATTTTTTTTTTCAATTCGGATGTTTACTGTGCGAAAAAATCGGTTTCAATATTTGACTAAAAATCTAGAATATAACTTGTGTGATTGGAAATTGATTTTGATCATATTCCATTCATTTTTGAGTTCTTATTCCATACAATTGTTTCCTAAAAATCTTTCAAGTATCATCTTTTGGTTCAAATCAAGTATTGAATATTTACAAGTTGGTCCTCAAACTTTTGATTTTGCCATTTTCACCATTTTTCGCTTCTTTTTTCGCTTCTTTCTTTCGATTCCTTATTCAACCATTGAGTTTTACCTATATAACATAAAATACAACAATTTAGGATATATTTTGTCAAAAGAACTATCAAATATCGATATTTTAAGATCCTGAATAAGTGTATAAATATCCACAAACTTAAATATTTGTCTGTTCTCAAGCAAAAATATTTGGTTGACAATCTAGCTTTTTATTTTAATATTTGAAATTATAGTACTAAATCTATAAACTGTTTCAAAGTCACAATACTAGACCAATATCCCCTCTTTCGATGCCAAATCGACATGTGTGTGTGAAGAATTAAGTAGACAATCATAAATTTACAAGTTGCTTCAATTCCCGGCCCTTTGTGGTCAAATATATCCTTTCACCTCTCGTATGATTCACACACCCCCAAACTTGTCATTTTTTCACTCTTTTTCATGTGTAATCTAAGGTTGAATTTCTCATTACTATCATCTATCTCTCTAGTTCAGGTGAACTCTACTAATTGTACGTGAACACATCAATAAACAAGAATTATCCAATTTTTTGATTGCTTCAACCTTCAAGTCTCAATTAGGCTAATTATCTTTCATCAAAAGTTAAATTCCCTCAAACAAGTGTTGGGGGTTAACGGGTTAATAACCCAAATGATCATTGAACTTTGCAAAAAGTTTTTACAGGATCACTGAACTTTAAAAATCACTCAAATCATCGCTGAACTTTGCAAAAAGTTTTCACGGGATCACTGAACTTTGCAAAAAAATTTCATGGGTCATTGAACTTTTAGAAAGCGTCATATTCATCACTAAAATTTGCAAAAAATTTCCCCGGGGATCACTGATTCAGTGATTCCCTCGAAAACCTTTTGCAAAGTTCAGTGAGCCCATGGAAATTTTTTGCAAAGTTTAGTAATGAATAGAGTGATTTTTAAAGTTCAATGACCTCGTGTAAACCTTTTGCAAAGTTCAGTGATGATTTTGGTGATTTTTAAAGTTCAATGACCCTATGAAAACTTTTTGCAAAGTTCAATGACCATTTTAGTTATGAACCCGAGCTTAACCAAGGCATTTAATGATTTTTTTTTGCATGCACTTGCTTTTTTTTCAAAAGTATTTTTTCTTTTTACATTCTCTCCCTTAAACTTTCTAAATGACACATATAACAGGCTTTAATCCAATGACTCCCAAGTCAGATGACTTTAGAGTATCAGGTTTTAAATACCCTTACAGGCTTAATAACCTAAGTTAAAAAGGTTTCGAAGAGAATTTTCACATTTTAAAATTTATGCATTGATTAGTGCAATACCTTTTATCAAACATCTATTCAAGTAAA
>CAIGRR010322828.1:0-17837 GCA_903798365.1 Fraxinus sp. 1973-6204 | reverse complement strand
TTAATCATTAATTTATCAATTAAACAAACAACCATTTCACTAAACAATTCTCCAACAGAATATTGTCATGATTTCTATACCAAACTCTGAAAAATATAAGAAAAAATATGCATTGAAAGAAAGCTGTTTTGTTCCGTAAATACCAAATGCACATGATAAACTAAAAGGAAGGAACGGCCCATGTTAGGGAAATAGTCCTTATTTACATTTTAAGAAACAAGTCAAATTTGTTATGAATATTTATGATGTTTTGAAATATTATGATCTACCCACTACGAGAAGTTCAATAATAAAGTCTGATCAAATTGATTTGTTTAACTACTTAGTTTAGAGATGACAATTTTTTTTTTTTTTGTCACACATTCTTTCGATCCGAATGGGTACTCCAAGTAGTAAATAGTGTGGGGATGGAGATCATGGTTCCCGATCCAATTTTTTTGAATCCATCCCGAATTGTTTTATTTTTATGTTTTTCAATTTAACTTATATTTAAAATAATAATATTGATTGATTGATTAATTAATTAATTAATTAAGTGGGATGATAAATAGATATTTTTTAATTCCCACTTATTTGTCGAAAATTCTCGACGGGACAAGGATGATAATACACGTCTCCTTTGCCCTCACTAACTTGGTTTGACTTTATGCTCAAACCACTTAAAGAAAATCTAATTATTATGATAACTCATTATAGAATAGTGTATTATTACCATTCAATTGTTGTATCATTGTTCACCAATATTTCATTATGATAATTCCATTTATATTCATCCATATCGTGTTTGACAACTCAATATGTATTTATTAATACACTTTTTTAATTATGGGGAGAAGAGTAAAATATGAAGAGTTCTTGTTTGAAAGTGATTTTTTTTAAATATTTTTTAATCATATATTCTCTCAATAAAAAGTAGTTTCGTGTAGATCTGTATTATTTCGCTACTTTTTAATTACATATTTTTTAAAAAAAAAATTACTTCTCAAAAAAAAACAATATGACACGAAAACAATGAAATTCAACCTTTTTGTTATTTTATTGGAGGAGGAGGTACGGAAAATGGCAGAGAAGGTAGTGGATAAGTTTTATCAAAAAGAAATGCAGAATTGTAAGGTAATAATTTGATACAAGAGTTGTTTATTCTCTTTATTTATTAGTGCCATTTGCCTGAACTTTCATGACCCGCAACGAAGTGGGCTGCTAGCGTCTCCTTTACCTTCACAGTGTAAGATCCTGATACGTAGGTAGCTCATGGGCTTTTGCCAACTGCAATTGATGGGCGTCAAGATAATTGGTCTTGGAAATTAGCTCTCTCTCTCTCCATTATTACTTGATTTTTTTGAATGTTTTAGATTTACCAGTTTGGACTCCATTAAAATGAGATTTTAAGAGAATATATTTTGAAATAGTGATTTTTTGAAGAATGTGTGGTTAACAAATAAAGAATTTTTTTGAATTTATGTATAACATTATTTTATGAGAAAATATGTAGTTAGAAATGAGTTTTGAAAAAATAGAGTCCAAATAAGGGCTTATTTCATCATCATCATTTTTCTTTAACTATTTATTACAAACAATAAAACTACTTACACAGGCTTAAATACAGTGTAAGAATCTGATTCTTTAAAATTCAATTTTTTGATACCTCAGCCACGAGATAAAATCGGTTGCAAGAGGAGCTGTTTTTTTGTTGGTTTGATCAACTGTTTTCTGGTGGAAGTTACCTTCCTATCTCATATATGTTCTTCAGTTTATCTTCCTGCTGGTTTTAATTTTTGATTTATGTTTCTGCTGTCTTGTATCTATTTGCTTCTACATCAATTCTACTGGTGCAAATGAACTCCCTGAAATTCTATATTAATTTTAGACTTAAAGGAAGTCGTACAATCCCAACATTCAGGTTGAAAAACAGGATGTTGTGAGGAGATGAATCAATTAGCTCACAAGAAATCAATAATAACATGTGCTCAGTAACAAAAATTGAACTGAAATTATGAGCATAAAAGAACTTCAAGAATCTATAAACACACGAACTAATAAATCTAGAAATAGGAAAATAGGAAACTGAAATAAGAGACTTATCTTCATTATCAAAAAAAACCACAGGCCAAAGTTTACACAACACGTGCTTCAATCACACAAGAATGAACCACCACTATGCTCGAATCAACCCAAAAGTAAGAATGCAAAAGTATAGCACTCAGTCTCGACCCCTTTTATCACATAATGAGTTCTCTTCTTCAACCATACCACAATAGTTCACACAAGAACAAATTCCACACAATGAATCACTAAAGATTATACAGCGTTGAAAGAAAACCAAGAAATCAAATGAGAATATTTGATTTCTCCAGTGAAGAAGAGAAAGCTTGAGAGAAATGGCGCAGAGTGTAAGTGAGTAGAAGAATCTCGAAGCCAAGTGAATATCTCAAATCCTATAAGCCCTTAAAAGGAGTCTCTTAATAGTCACCAATCCGACGATTGTGGAGGCGACACATGGTGACATCCTGAGCGTTCAATTAGGTAGGATAAAAACACGGTTTCAATTTTTCCCACAGAAAATACGATTCTTGCACCAAGTTATTAAAACAATTTTTTTTTTGGGGTGGACTTCAATTCCAGTTGGGCTGACTTATTAGACCCATTGGGTCATTTTGCATCATTGTGTCAATTCCCTTCACAGGAGTTTGAAAAATCCAACGTGGCATGAGTCTTTGGAAGGAGAAAAAACTTTATTGGGACCACAATTACAACACTCCAACTATTACATAGTGGCATTAGTTTTTTGGAGGGAAGCTAAGTAATGGACCCCAAAACTTATTTCCTCAATTATTTTCTATTTTTCCCACTGATCTCTTTGTAGATGAAAAACCAAATTCTTCACTCTTCTTCACTTTCCCACGGATAGGATGTGAATCATATTTGACAAGTACGAAAGTCAGTCCCAATGGGATTTTATCGAGTGGGAATGATATAAAGCTGGAATAGGATGTGAAGCATATTTGACAAGTACGAAAGTCAGTCCCAATGGGATTTCATCGGGTGGGAATGATATAAAGCTGCACAAGCTATTGAAGTCAGGTTCTAGAGTGTGAAATTGAGTTGAATTAAGCTCCTTGTCCAGGGTCAAGGACCGACCCAAAAACAGGGGGCTGAGGTGTCACCTCAGCCCCTGATTTGTAAGAGCAGGGCCCCACATGAATTGGAATCAAGGGCCGAGGTGCAACCACCTCGGCCCCCTGTTTTTGGCCCTGTCTTTGGGCCTCGATGTGAAGCATGGCTCAATTGAGTTTTGCTCATCAAGGTGCAAATACTAAATAGTTATGAAATCAAATTTGAAACTTGCTTTCTTTTTCTTTTGTTCACTGGATAAATACGAATGCGTTATTGCAGCAGACATGTTAAAGATTTTGAACATAAGTTTTAAGCCGGTTATAAAAATTGTGTCACAAAATATCGTCAAAATGAATCTTCTTTTTAACAACTTAAGATTTTATATGAACTACAAGATTTTTCTACAGTTACAAGATTTTTTTTTTTCCATTCAACGAAATATATCACAATATTATACAGCATTGAGAGGTACATTTGTCAAGTCTCATACAAGTTAAAATAACAAGTAATTGCACCCTTTCGGGGTGGTCGAATTGGTGGAGTAGGTGATTGCGGAAATCGAAGGTCACGAGTTCGAATTCCCAGCCAACACTCCATCGGTCGAACCCGTCGCACCGGACTTGCCTAGTGTGGTTTATCTCTCTATGTGGTTTGCGGGCTACTGCATATGGAGCGAGGTTTATCAAGTGCGTATTTACGGATAGCGGCAGAAAGTTCCTACGTCACCAAAAAAAAAAAAAAGTAATTGCAAATTAAGATGACATTTCGACTCAGCATAATATGTATCTTTCCAGCTCTAGCAAAAGTACTCTTATTCTACATCATCTGACTTTATTCCTTTTTGTACTCACTTTTGTTTTAACTGCTATGGAAGAAGAAACTGGTTTACCATAGCACTGAATCTCAGCAATGACTGAATAGAAATGTCAGCTAATGACCAAAATTTTTAGGATAAAGCCTTGTTCCCCGGCTCAATGACCGGGGCACAGACAGGGGCGCCAAGTGGTGCCCCCCTATTGGAGGGGGGGCGGCTGTGGCAGCCCCCCCCTCCAATTAGGGGGCGCCACTTGGAGCCCCTGTTTGTGCCCCGGTCATTGAGCCGGGGCACAAAGCACTGTTCAAATTTTTAACGATATAAGACATCAAGTGTATGATAAAAGAAGAACAACGGTGGACTTGGCCAATGTCACATGGTTCATTTAATACCAACTGTACCCAAAAAAAATACAGGATTCATTCGCCCCACTCTTGTTGATATAGATAAATGACATATTCTGCATTTGCCATTTGCTAAACATGAGAAGCTGGTGTACCATAGCACCGAATCTCCAAAGTCAACGTGGTTGAAACTGCCACGAACAATTTCTTTGATGCTAACCAGTTGAGGTAAGGTGGAATCGGTGCTTCACTGCTTTGTACAAGGAGATTAAAAATAGTGTTGCAATATATAGCAGCAAATATGACGAGATTGATAAGAAGTTTTATTCAATTAAACTCGATCACGATTAATTTTCGAGAAACACATCCAAATGGACAAGAAATAGCTGAAAAGATAGTTATTTTTCACTGTGGCTTCCTATAAAAGTATCAGATGGTTATTTTTACAAGTTCTTATGGATAATCACACATTAGAAGGCTAGCAGAATCAAAAGTATCAATAACGCATAGCTGAATTTGAATCTGGCAGTTCCAACAGAAAGAGATGGTTTGGTTTCTCCTGTATTTCCTGCAAAAGAAAATTCAACGAGTTTATTAGAATCTGGTAATTTGACAAACTTATAATGGACAAGTTCAGAATTTATGGCCTGAAATGCATACGGATACTAGAATTTTGCAAATGGACATATAAGTTGAACTACGTAGAGCCTAATCAAAGTATACATTTATCCCTGCATATGCTTTACTTGTTTCTATGGATATGAAAGATTAAGGTTTAATCCATAACAATGACCGACACACGTGCCAACTTACCAGTCGAAGATGTTTCATTGGTAAGGTTTCTATCTGAAAATGCGGCATCCACATCCTCATACCAAATGCTACAATCGAAGCTAGAAAACTCCCAAGCCCGATTGCCACCGAATTGCAAAATATATTTATCGAGCAAATTGTTCAAACATTTGTTGCAAGCCGAAACATTGAGATCTCTTCTACATTGAACAAAACCATTCCTCTTCCCTTCCTGGCCAACATCCAGTATCCCCTCGTTAAACATCAGGCGTTGACTTGGAGCAGTAGATGCAAGTCTTCTGATGAAAATATTTCCTTGAGAAACCACTCTTGGATCTTCTGATAAATTTCTGGCAGTGGCTCCTGTATACAAGTTTTCGCTCTGTCCAGTGAAGTTTTTGGTTGAATAACGTAAAAAACAATTTTTTAGCATATACGCAGAATCAGTGCTGTTTGCACACTCGCTGGATTTCTTGACTATGCTCTTAACACAAGTCGAACAATTTTGTGCAGAAATGGCGGCTCTGCATTGCAATAGTCCATAAACTGATGTAGAGTTTTCTCTCCATGCGGCTGTGTAGAAGCCATTGGGAATGGACAGGTTTGCAGAAAGTGAATCAAGAAGCTTATTGCGATTAATAACGAAGGATCTTGAGATGTTACTTGTGGTATCAAAACAGAAATAATGAGGCGTTGAAGAGAATAAAGCAAGACAAGGGCAAGAAAATAGCAAGAACCACGAGAATATAACAAAACCATTCAATTTGCAGTTGAACATGTCCATATTCACCATCTTTCAATTTTTTCTGATGCATTGAACAAATTTTGAGACTTTAGAGCATTTATTAAATACAAACATGAGATATTGGAGCAAATTGGTATTAGTTTTTCAACAAGTATGCTGGCGAAAAAAAATAAAAAATTACACAAATTGCCATAAAATATATGTAGGAAGCACTAGATTTACAAGTAACCAATTCGACCTAGTCATATGATTCATATATTTTATTCTAATTGTTCCTAGGAATACAGGCTCCGTGTGAGCATAAGCCTTGACTTACTAGCCTTCGTTAATGATCAAATCTGGTGAAGAATAATCATCTTCCAGGACGAAATGGAAGAATAATATAGAAGAAAAGACAAATAACAGTAGAGGGCATGTTCAGATTTTTATTAAAAACATAAAATAAAAGTATGTGGCTGCTGGGATTCGAGCCCAGGTCTCCACGGCCACAACGTGGAATTCTTACCACTAAACTACAGCCACTTTCGTTGTCCGAATGTCAAAGTTTTACATATTTCGACTATATTGTCTTGAAGTCGGCTACATTTTCAATACAGACTACAGTCCATATATTTATGTTTCATTGTTCTGTGCACATCGTTATTTGTAACTTACCTTACTAAACTCCTGCCTCATTTTTCTATTTATTTGTTATCAATTATACATTCATACAATAAAATATTTAAAAATTAATCAAAAAAAATTTCTAAAAATTAATCAAAAAAAATTTCTTACTTTTTAATTACACATTTTACAAAAAATCACTATTCGAAAAAATATTTTAAAGAGTACGTTTGGCTAAGCGCAAGTAAATGTTATTTTATTTTCAGACATGTAAATTATATTAACTTCTTTTCACTTTTTAAGTACATGAATTATTTATTTTGAAGGTAATTCTTATCTTATTTTCAAAATAAGTAATTTGCTTATTTTCGATTTTGATTAACAAAAATATTATGATTCTTAAATTTGCTTTTAAGTAACTTTTTTTTTTTGTTTGCTCATCTTAACATGATCAAATAATAATTACACAAATCCTTATAAATTGTTGAGGTAAAATTTCACCTCAACACTGCTTAAAAAAGCACAATTACATAATTGCTAGAAGAGGTATATATAGAGCTTGTTTGGTAACAATTGAAAATATAGTCGTTATTGGGTCTCACATGTCTAATAAAAGTCAACAATAACGGCTAATTTTTCAATTTTAATCCGATTTTAATCTCTACCAAACAAGCTCTATAAACTACATCCCCAACCAAATGATACATGATCGGATAACGGAGTTATAAAGTAGCTCAATTTATAACGACAAGGCATGTTTTTTTATTCGCTAAAATTACTTCTGTCTACGAGTTGAGAACTTATTGGATATATATTTTTTTTTTAAAAAAAAAGAAAGAAAATCAACATCGCAGCCATAAAAGCATAGTAGAAATGATTCACAGTGTCATATAAAAAAAAAAAAAAAAAAGTAGGATTCCTGTGGTACCAAAATTCAGTATCCATAAAGTTGATACCCACCAGACGCATTTATCAACTTTAGATAAAAAAAAAATAAAAAGGTATATTACCTAAATCTAACTTAGTGATGACCAAAAAAAAAACCCGCCCCGATGCTGTCCCACCCCGAATGGGGTGAAAAAAATCTATCCTGACAGGTTGGTGGGCCTAGGCGGGGAGGGGGTGCCCCGTCCCGAACCCATGAAAAATAAAAAAAAAATTAACTGCAAATTAAAAAAAAAAAATAGTTAACTCGAGAGTTTTGAAAAAAAAAAAAATTAAATTAAACAGGGCAAGCCTGCGCCCCAAACCCACCCCGTCTAAGGTGGGGCGTGTGGCGGGACGGGAAAGGGGTGCCCCGCCTCGTTGCCATCTCTAATATAACTTCAATATGCGCTTTTTAAATTAATTTTAAAAAGTGAAATAAATATGTTATTTTTAGATAGCGAATTTTCAATAATGCTATTTATCATCATAATAATAAAATATCGATGATATGACAATTTATTATCCTTCATATTTTTTCTCTCTTTCCTCCCACTCTATCTCTCATGAAGATTGCATCATCGATATTTTATCATTATAATAATAAATAGCATCATTTTCGAATTTAACGAGCGTGTTCACTAACAACAGTTTGGTTGTGCCATCAGACAAACAAAAATGTATTACGTGGAAATCACAAACTTAAATAATGGTGGTCAATTCCATCTCAGTCATCATCCCAATCAGAGTTAAACATGTTTGTAGCCACCCGTCTTGAGCTTATATGCACAAATAATATTATTCAATATCAGTGGTGTTAAGACATCAATCTCCGTAATTACTTTTGATGAGATCAATTAAATAAATTATTTGAAATTGAATTTAAGTTAATTTATCATTTAATATCATATAATTACCACGTAGACTGATACTGAATAACATTATTATTTATGAATACGTTATTGTAAAATTGCTAGCATGTAGAGTACAATCTGCTCTTTTTTAATTTAAGGAAATATTATTTATTTACTTAAAAAATTTACAAGTCGGAGACACAAGGTTCAATTTGTTTGTAAGGTTGCTCGTTTGTGTTCTTAAACAGACACGATGTTAATCAAATGATTGTTTGTGTTCGAACAAATATATGATTGTAGTCAACTGCGGAAAACCATTAATATTGACTCATTTACGTGCGAGCCATTTTGTTTAGCCCATGTTTTGGTATTGCTAAAAACGAAAGTTTTTAAATTTTTAATAAAAGTTGATAGAATGTGTTATTGAAAGGTTATGAATTCCATAAATGAATTTTATAAAATGGAACCAAATGAGACTTAACTTTTATTCAATTTTTGAGCCCAACCAAACAAAACAGGATTTCGATATAATTACAAATAAATTGTGAATAAAACTCATTCATGAATTTGAGCTGTTGTCTGTGTCTTTCTATCTAGGTTCAGATGATGATGTTGATGATGTAAATTATAAAATAGCAAAGTGCACAATTACATAAAAATGATTGTAGTTTTGTTTGTCTTTTATATATATATATATCCTACCCTTCCCCAGAAAATCCCATCAAATATTTCCTTTCTTCTGTCGCTTTTAAACTTCGTTACTCAACAAAAAGTACAGAAAAATGAGGCAGAAAAACCTCAAATGGTTCCTCGTATTTACATTAATTCTCAACACCTTCGATATTTCTCATGAAAATCCAACAAACCCTGCAACAGATAAGCTCACTTTTAATCAACTTTTCGACTTTACTCATCAAAGGCGGCTACAAGATTCCAATATGAAAATAACACCTCAATTTCTGGTAGCCGGAATTCTATGCTTTATCGCCGCATGTATTTCGAGTGCCGGTGGAATTGGTGGCGGTGGTCTTTTTATTCCCATTCTCACCATTGTTGCCGGTCTGGACCTCAAAACAGCCTCAAGCTTTTCAGCGTTCATGGTCACCGGAGGGTCAATCGCTAGTGTTGCCTGCCACATGTTCCTCAGAAGTACAAAACATGGCGGTATTGATTACGACATGACACTATTAACAGAGCCCTGCATGTTGTTGGGAGTGAGTATTGGTGTTCTCTGCAATCTTGTACTCCCCGAGTGGCTTATCACAATACTGTTTGCAATTTTTCTTGCTTGGTCCACCTTCAAAACCTGCAAATCTGGGATATGGTATTGGAAAATTGAATCAGAAGTTCTAAGTAGAAATCTGTGCATTAATTCCGAAAATGGGGGAGAAGAGCCACTGTTGAATGAAAAACCTGCAGGGTTAATTAAATTGGATATTCCATTGACAAAGCTGGGGATGCTGATTGTGATCTGGTTTTCCTTTTTTGTGCTCTATCTTCTTCGTGGGAATCGCTATGGACAAGTATGGTTATGCTTTCTTATCTTCTTCGAATTTAATATGTTATCTTTATGTTATAACTACTTTTGTTTTATATGTCTGTGTTATACTGTTGTCTAATCTTATAAGCATGTAACTGTATGTTAAATAACTCTAGTCTTTCCTGTGATAATGTTTTAAAACGGAGAAATTGTAATTGTCTAAGTAAAATAAAAGATACAAGGAAATATAATGCAGACTTTCAGAAAGATGGGCATCATATAAATTACAAAGAACGCACTTATCCCAAACATGTGTGTATGTACAGAGAAAATAGAGTTCGTCGTGACCTTTGTCTCTGTCCGTGCAAACTTATTAGTAACTTTTTAAAAAGAAAGGTAACAGTCACATAAAATACGTTAAAATAAACATGTAGTAGTTACGAACGTGTAATTGAACTTTGACAAAATAAAAATAAACTTATAAGCTACTAACAAGTTTACAAGAACATTACATGATTTACATCTATAGCAAATTAGCTCTCTAAGTTTTCACATGAGATGTTCAAAATCTTAGGCACAATTTGGTTTGCGTTTTAGTTTTGAGTTTTGAATTCATTTTCAATTTTATGTTTTAAGGGTATGTTTTAATATTGTAGACAAAATGTTTGATTTGTTTTAAGTGTTTGATTTGCCATTTGAAGAAGGAATTAAATTACTTTTATTTCTCATATTTTGAGTGTTTTCACTTGTAACGCTCAAAACATCAAAATATGTTTTGAGTTTTACATTATAAATTTAATTTAATTCTTAAAAACATCAAACCAAAGAAGTTTTGTGTGTTTTACAAAATTGAAAATTGAAAACCGTCTGAAAACAACACTTATAGTCTTAAGCCCATGTTGAGCTTATGTTTGTAAACTTTTTATGATTGCTACACACATTTTTGTGGAATCCATAACTATTATTCGTTTATCCACTACTCATTTCAAATTATGTATAATTTAAATAGCTTATAAACAATTCCTAAATCGATGGTTTGAAGTCTAATGACAAAATATGCAGGTATGATCTAAAGTTAGGTAAATCCTCTTATGATTTATATAGCTTGACCAGTAACCACACGCTATCAGTCTATGCTTGATTCTATTTTAATTTGTGGTCTTATAGATTAGTAGTTTCATTTTGGGTGTTAGTAGTAGCCAAATTGAATAATGATTTGCATAGGTGATTAAATCATTCTTTCTTATTCATGATAGTCTCAGTTTACAAAGGCCTCTACTACATAGAACTAAGACAAACTTGGATAATATCAATTACATATGATATCAGATGCCAATTAATGTCTTTCTATGAAAGGCAAATTTTATAAATCATTTATAAAAGATCAAACTTTATTTTCAATCAGACATTCTAATGTACATTTATCCGTCGCTCATTTTTATTTGATCTATAAATTAAAACGTTTATAAATTCTTCCCAAACCGAGGCGATCTGATCTGGAGACGTATTAGGTTGATTATTTTCCAGCACATGGAGTATATGTAACTGTTCAACCATGCAGGGTATTATACATATAGAGGCATGTGGAGTGGGATACTGGATCATCTCGTTACTCCAAGTTCCTCTCGCCATAATTTTCACTACATGGATCCTGTGCAGCAGGAAAAGCCTCGAGAATCGGCAGGTATAGTTATCTGAACTTAAATGTCAGGTATACTCATCTGGCTATTCCTAATTGTGTACATTTCTTGATGAAGGAAACTGAAGCTGAAATTAAAGCTCGACCATCAGAGAACCTCACGTTCCCAATAATGGCGTTACTAGCAGGGGTTTTGGGAGGAGTTTTTGGAATTGGAGGTGGCATGCTTATAAGTCCACTTCTTCTCCAAATGGGAATAAAGCCTGAAGTAAGTTAGGGTTCAACCCAGTTTGTAATTTTACCTTCTGTTTTCCTCAAAACATGCTTTCTTGTATATTTGTTTCCGATGACTGGATAGGTACTGAACGAAATCCTTCGGTGTTACTGTATAGGTTACAGCAGCAACCTGTTCATTCATTGTATTCTTCTCCTCATCCATGTCAGCTGTTCAGTACTTAATGTTGGGGATGGAGCATATTTATGGTGCCCTAATCTTTGCGTTGATTTGTTTTGTTGCTTCGTTAGTTGGATTAATCCTAGTACAAAGAGCCATAATAAAATATGGGAGAGCCTCCATTATTGTGTTCTCCGTTGGTACAGTGATGGCTTTTAGTACTGTTCTGATGACTAGCTTCGGAGCAGTCGATGTTTGGAGGGACTATGCAAGTGGGAAAAGTATGGGTTTTAAGAAACCTTGTTAACTTTTACCTTTGCATATCAGTTTATGTATGTCTAGCGCAACTGAATATATTAGTCTTTTATCAGATCTTTCACTTCAGTTCATATGATTTCAGCATATATTATATGAACACATGTTTTATGACATTCATAAATATAATTCTACAACGAAAGGTTACTAATGCAGCAAAATTATCAGGTTTTGTTAACAAGTACAACGGTTATTTTACGAGTCGATAGAAGCTGTTTCTCCAAAATAATCATTATCTGTCTACACCACCAGCCTCAAAAATCCTTGAGAAAAAGAAATGTCAACAATTTTGTCGACACTGAACTCAAGCAGCTCGTCAAGCAGGCTGCAAAACGACCAAAACTCAAGCAACTGGGGGAAGAGCTTCATCCTCTGAAGAATCAATAGCAGTAGGTGGCATGAATCGCCACATTGGGATTCCAGGGTATCCAACAAACGGCACCAACTTGCTGCCAACAACTGGAGGTGAGGCTGCAAATGGCATGGGAATTGGATGGGGGTGAGGTAAAAACCCTGGTGGGGGGGTGTTCAATGCTTTCACCTGTAGCTCAAGTTTCTCTTTCTCTGTTTTCAGCTTCAATTTCTCGCCTCGAAGCTCATTTTTCTCGGCCTACAACATTTTTTTAATATCAAGGAATACACAGAGCATAGCATTGAAACCTCCTAAGTAATAAAGCAACTGCATTTGGATGTTAGACTAGTAAACTAAAAGAACAAGCCTCACCTTCAATTCATTAACCTTCTCTTGCAAACTTTCGTATGATTCTTTCAGCATCTGGGCTTCTTCCCGCATTTGAATCACCATGTGAACAGCATCACTCAATATGACAGCCTTATCCATTTTAGGTGGCCTTCCAGGTTCTAGGATAGAACTTAATTCTTGGAACCTTGATATAATAACAAGGTCAACATATACGCGAACATAGATTCACCGCAAAAGATGCAAACAGGCATGCAACCAGATTACCTGTCGTTTAACTTGTCCCTACGGATTTTCTCCTTGTGGGCTTTGGAATCAGATCCACTACAAGTTTCAGACCTCATCCTAATGGAAAAAAACGCGAAAATACAGTTTACAATAAAAAAAGGAAGTGAACTGATTGGAAGAAAATAGTACCAAACAAATTTAGTTCAGAAAAATATGCTAACTTCACCTATTTTCATTTAGCCAAATTGACAACCGAAAGACGAAAATTAAAAATAAAGTTAACTGAATTGCATACACACCTCTTCCTCGAGCCCAACTCCTTCAAACCATCAGAATTTCCGAACGAGTCATCAAATTCGACACTGAAACATGGTAGAGAAAATGGGGATGTGCTCATATTGAGAAGAAACTATTCATGCCAAACATTTGATTCATCTAGTTATGTAATAGATAACAACGTCGTAAGATAAAAATATCTTAGCCTCTATTTCTGTGGAATTTATAAATAGATAGAAATGAGTGGTGGAAAAGTGAATAATACTTGTGGGTCTATTTGAATGCGTGGTTAAAAATGAAGTTTGAATAGTGAAATCCATCCTCATTGAGTACATTTCCTTGGGTTGAAAATTTTTACGGCTACCCAACAGTGAAAAGCCACTGCAAGTTCAATCTTTTCCTAATAGAACTACGTTACCAGCAATTGGACATTAACTCCATTTTCACTTAATCTTGTACTCTGTTTGATTCCATCATGTAAAAAGTTTACTTTTAAGCAAGTATGAAAGTATGTTTTAGAATAAGTTCTCCAAACATATTTGGAATAAAATTGCTTATTTTATCTCAAGCTTAGCCAAACATGCTCTAGATTGGTCAATTCAAAAATATAATTAAATAGTAAAATTAAGACTCAGGTATAGCTAATGCATAACCCATTAAATCAAAGTTAAGAAGCAGTAACCACATCAAATTGAACAATTGATATGAAAAAAAAAGTAAGAAACTACGCGATCCACTGATTTCAGTTTTTTTTTTTTTTTAATAAAGATTAACGAAAACAACAAAACACGAATATTTAATACACAAAAATATCAAATTAAAGCGAAGAGAAAAAAGAGAGAGAGACCTGAGAGGGTTAGGAGGGACGAAAGCATTATGGGGTTGGGTCCAGTGAAAGGTGGTAGCTTCAAGAGGAGGGAGGTCGCCGTCGGGGACAGGAATTTCATCAAGTAATGTATAATCAAAGAACCAGTTGGAGGATTTCCCATTTTCCTCCAGAGGAGACTCCATTTACTTGGCGCCCGAGAAGAGTTGTTCCACCTGAGCCGGAGGTACAATAGGAAGTGATTTTTTCAATGGGTTTGTTTTGGAGGGGAAAGAAAAGAAAGAAGAAAATCAGTATCTTTGTGGTAGTATACAGAGAAGATTAGGGAGGAAAATTGGAAAAGGAAAGGAGTGGTGGAGAGAAAAATTTCGTGGCGGGCGAGGAGTCATTGACGGTTATAAACTGGGCTCACAGGTGGCGCCACCACTCACTAAAAGCGTTTCTTTTTATGTATTCAAAAAGCACTACTTTACTTTTCAATATCTGGTCCCTGTTTGACACCTCTCATTCCCATTTTTTTTTTATTTTTTTTCCATTTTCTTCATTTCAAACACATATTTTTCAAATAAAATAATATTACACACAAATCTAAAAAATTTCATTACTTTTCAACCACGCATTCTTCTATTAATCACTATTTCAAAATTCAATTTTTTTCCCCAAAATGGACGTCAAACACAAGCATTTCTATCCCAATGTAATATATCACCTCGCTCTCTTCTTATTATCAATTGTTTTTTCTTTCTCTCTTTTTTTCATGTGTAATTTTATAGTAATTTAAATTTTATTGCAGTTTTTTATAAATTCTTTAATAAAACTTTTAGGGAATTTTGATAAAAGTGATGTTAGTGCATGATTGTAAAATTGATAAGAGTGTTATTAGGGGCCTGTTTGTTACGAATTCTCAAATTGTACAATAAATCAATTCTTATTTTCAACCACACATTCTTCAATAAAAAAATATTTTCCATCACATTAATAATTTTTTCTTCTTTTTCAACCACACATTTCCCATCATATCACTATTCAAAATCAATTCTTCCTCCAAAAATCCCTACCAAACAAGCTCGATAATTTGGTGAAGAATAGTATGCCTTTCTACATTTTTTACTTGCTCCGACTAAAGACATGTGACGAATCATTTCGAACTTGACAATACCTCTTAAGTATCTTTCCTAAGTATGATATTCATATCTCAAACTTTTATTTGTGTCATTGCGTTTCTCCAACCTTTTTACATTGTATATATGGTGTCTCATATCGACATAATAGGTCTAAATAGATAGTAAATGGTACTCATCATGCCACAAAATATGTGAATAATAATGAGTAATAGTAATGAATGTGTGATTAAAATTAATATTTGATTTCGATTGATTTTTTAAATTAATTTATAAATTGTATTCAAAATGAGACTAGGTCCACGCTAGATTTCACTAAAAAAATGAGTCAAAATTTAATTCAAAGTTAACACTTAGCCCATGTTTAGTAGGAATTAAAATTAAAGTTATCAATTGCCGCATCAAATGTTCGAATCATGAAATATGAATTTGATCATTGAGTAAGTGCAAGTGTACAAGCAACCTTCCACCATATATCCTTAGAGGCATAACCTGCGATTTACCTTTTTCACCAAAGCCCAGAGCTTGGCGGTGGGCCCCCAAGGTTGGGGTTCAACTTTTAAAATTAAGGTTATCAATTAATTTTAACCACATAATTCATTAACTTTTATCAAAATTTGCTAAAAATTTGATTTTAATTCTCACCAAACAAAAGTTTAATTTCATCAACTTTTATTAAAATCTAATAAAAATCTAATGAGATTAAATTGAAGGTTAAATTGTCAAACCAGGGGCGGACTCAATATTGAAGTTCAGTCCGGACGAAATCGACAATCAGCGATCGTAAGAGCAATATCGTTTATTAATATTTAAGACTTAATATATATTATTATGTTAACAATAATATCGAACTCAACAAGTGCTCTAATGGTAAGGATTTCAATAATTGATAATCATAATCACGAGTTCGACTCCCCCCTCCATATTGCCATTAATTTTGGTATAAATTATAAAATAATAAAAATTGGAGAACTAAAAATATATGAATTGCAAGTTAGGGTATTGAACTAGAGACATCTCATAAGAATTGCAAACTCCAACCAAGTCAACTGAAGGAGTCATTTGAAAATGAAATGAAATAATAATTCTATAAGCTAAGAAATTTATATATTGTAAAAATAAAAAATAAAAAAGTTCCCAGCGGATCCAGCACGGACGGCCGCCTCGTCAGGTGCTGGGTCCGCCCCTGTGTCAAACCTTATCAACTTGAATTCAACATCAGCAATAGAGAACAATATCCTCGTCATGATGACATCCAATGACTTTGTGTGATAATATGATGTTATTTTCGAAAATGATTTATATATTGAATAATACGGTGCTTCCAAATAGCATTGATTTAATATAAAGTTTAGCTATTTATAGATCGAAGTTGACATTTCGATGTACAGACTCTCTAATAAGAGAGAGGGTCCATGACTAATAAAAAAATCGTGAAAGGAGTCTGTACACAGTTAACAAAGCCTTTTAATGTATTATTACATATTTGATAAGTTCAATATTATGGGAAAAAATGTATTATTATTTTATTACGCATTGTTATTCTTTATCTAGTGCATCAAAGACGCACTTTGTATCTATTATTCTTTCATTGTGTTCATTAAAGTTAGAAAAAAAATTCTTCCTTCTATTGGGTCGATGTGCATGCAAAGAAAATAAATAAATAAGGCGATGCTTCTTGGCTCTACGAGAGCCATTCAATCAAAATGCTCAAAACCATGACATTGACTCCAAAAAGTTGCAATATCTTTGAAGCATTATACACATGGTCCCCTTCCACTTGGGATTAGTAACCTGCATGAGGAACTAGGGGTAGATTTTTTGTTTGGGTCGAGTTGGTTTCGGACGCAAAATTATTTCGCATTTCGTGTTGGATTACAAAACTCAATCCAAATCGATACAATTCAAAAATTATAATTATTTATTTTATTTTAAACTCTTACTAAAAATTCAAAATTACAAATCGGGAAAATCAAAATTGAAATCCATCTCTCTGAGACTTTACTGATTTGTTAAACTCTAATTGTCTTGTATCTCTTTTCGTGGTCATTTCTCTCTCTCGCTCAATCTCGGTGCTCTCAAGTATCTAGTAATCTATCAACTTATCTTCTACTTATTTTTGCCCTTGTAGTTTTTTTTTTTTTCCATACATTCTTCAGCCCAAGTCTAATAACCTAACTAAATCAAACAGAAACGAACCGACTGAAACATTGGGTTGACTTGTTTGGGAAATTAATCACATCGACTTCGTCGGTTTATTTTGCGTTATGCCCAAATCATATCAAATCCAACCCACATCCACCCTTACGAGAAACCAGGAAAAAATTAAGAAACTTTTTGGTGCACTATGCGTCTGTAAGTTCATTTGGTCATTTATCGAAAAAAAAATGGTGTACAATGTGTCCGTAAGTTCATTTGGACATATAAATAACAAATCAAAAAACATTAAGCCTAGGAAAGGGTGTTGAATCATGCTATGATAACGATTGTCTTACGCTCAAGTTAGAATAAATGAGTGTCAAAAAAAAATATTTATTGTATTTAATTTAAGGTTATTTTGGATTTTGGCTTTCATTTTAATAGAGAGAGCTTCTCCAAACATTATCCGAGCGCCATGAATAAATAAAAAATTGATAGCAGAGGTAATCAATGATTCTTATTCGACCGA
>CAIGRR010322780.1:0-18705 GCA_903798365.1 Fraxinus sp. 1973-6204 | reverse complement strand
ACGAAAAAAATTATTTCCTAAAAAATCATTTTTTTCATCAAAGTTTAGTGTTCATTTGACTTTGTTTTACATGAAAATTGTCCAGTAAAGTGAATTTTTTTTTACAATTGATTATGACATTTGTTTTCAAAAAATAAAAAAAAATTAACGTGCAGCAGTAGGAAAAGGTTTTCCCAACTTTTGTTGGGAAAAGCTTTTCCCAAAATCTGAGGAAACAGGCGCATGAGTGCAGCAGTGGGAAAAAATCTTATTGTAAAAAAAAAAACCCTATCAAACACTATTAAAAATAGGAAATGGAAAATGGTTTCATTTTCCCTGGAAAAACTCGCCTATCAAACATGCCCTTAATAATTGTTTTTTAAAATTCCATCTTAACCATGACAATTCTAAGTACAGTGTAAATATTATGAGAATGTAATAAATCATAATTCAATTCACATTTAATACATTTGATCAAGAATCAAATCTAGATTTCCTCCTTTCCACACCCTTTCCACAGCACAAAAAAAAAAAGGGGGAGTGAACACGGTCTCGCTATTAAATATGCAAGCAATGAGTCTACCATATTTCTATACCATATACATTGCTCCACAATGATGACATTATCATCTCAGTGCAACACATATCTGAAGAGAAACAAACCCATATTTCCAACAGATAGAATTTGAAAAAAAATTAATGATTTTTTGAGGAAACAAACCAAAAATTTGCTTGCTTTTCCTCAACCTCAGTCTTAATTCAAAATAGAGTTAATTCAATCACCAATTTTTGGGTTTGATTACTACTTGCTCACCCAAAAATAAATGGTTACCGAATGCTCACCAACTTTCGAAAAAAAATTATCCATCCATCACCCGTTTCACTTTCGTCCATCCAACTAGGCAAAAATCTCCATGTGGCATACGGGAAATCTTACGTGGTCACTAATAACGTTAAAAATTAACAAGTGGATATTTTTAATTAAACCATTTCTTCTTCGTTCTCGTCATTATTTTCTTCACTTCTTCTCCCCAATATTCAAAGGCGCCTCTGTAAAAATAATTCATTTCTCTCACTCCTCTCTGAGATCCATCCTCTCATTAACTCCTCTACAGTTCGATCTCCAAAACCTAATTCTCTTCATTTTCGAAATTCGACTTTTTGAAACAAATCAATTTTGTTTTCTTTGTCGGGAGAAAGAAAAAAACTGAGAAGGAATTATGGGGAAGTGGAGGTTGATTGGTGGTGGTGGGGTTGCAGTACAGTGAAATGGTGCAAAATTCAGTTGGTTTAATTCTTTTTTTTTTTTTGAGTGAATTAATTTCTTGAACAACCTTTGTTGTTTTGCTCTGATCGGATCGATAAATAGCATTGGAAGCGTCGTCGTTTCTTTTCAATAATAGATTTTTTTGGAGGTTGAAAAACAATAGAGAATTGGGGAGAAGAATTGAAGAAAGTAAATGACGGGAATGAAGAAGAAATGGTTTAATTAATATCCACTTGTCAATTTTTAATGGTGTTAATGGCTACGTAGAGATTTTTGCCTAGTTGGCTGGACGAAAATGAAACGGGTGATTAGCTTTTTTGCCTAGTTGGATGGACGAAAATGAAACGGGTGATTAGGGGTGAACAAAAGTTTCGAACCGAACCGAATCAAGCGGTTCTTCATAGTTAGATACCCGAACGGATACCCGAATCGAGAACCGATGAGTTTGGGTCGGGTCTCCGATCTAGACCAAGAACTGAAGAATCGAAACTAAATAATTTTTTTTATTTTTTTTATTGAATTAATTAAATTATTTTATTTTTTCTAAATAAATTAACCAATTAATTAAATAAATCAGATCATTTCATAATTTTAATTTTAAAACCCAAATCATTTTAAAACTCATTAGCCCATTTTTGATATTTGTATGCATTGAATTAATGTTATTCGACAGCTAGTTATTTATATATTTTTTAATTGAGCTACGTTAATTTGTAAAAGTTACGAATAAAATGTCATTAGTTATATTTATGTAATGTAGCTATAAATGTTAAAAAAATTAATTATGGTACGGAACAGAGCCGAACCGAACCTCGAACGGTTCCATAATTATATTTGGACCCGACGTTCCATTTATTAAATACTTGAAAATTTTGGAACCGAACCGAACCGAACCGACCCAGACCAGCCCTACGGGTGATGGATGGGTAATTTTTTTTGAAAGTGGATGAGCATTCGGTAACCATTTATTTCTGGGTAAGCAATTAGTAATCGAGCCCAAATGTTCGTGATTGATGATTTAATTAACTCATTCAAAATATCTGTACATAGAAACACAAAAATAGAACAACAGAGTTAATAATTTGGACCCATTTCTTAGTGCATTTGTGTGTTTGCTTATTTGTAGTGAGAAAAAGAAGAGAGGGAAACTTTCCAAATCTTGACACTGTTCAGAACAGTTCAACGATTGTGGAAGAACAGGGAAGAGTAACAACTGATTTTGTCAAGTGACCCACACCTTTAAAGCTGGAGAGTGCAGGTCCCCATATTTATTATTCGTTTTAGGTGCATTTACTACTATAGTAATTTTGCTTACTGTACACGGCACACCTTTTCTATAAAGCCTTTTGATGGGATTAAAATCTGAATTTTCGTAAATTTTGATAAAAGTTGTGGAATTCATAAAATATGATGTTCAAATTAATTGTTGATTTTCACTTAAATTAAAATTTAGATTTTAATCAGTATCAAACCGGGGCAAAATAATATCTTGATTCTTAGCATAACACGGCAAATACTTTCTAGGAGATAAATATTTCTTTTAATTAGGAAAAATTGCATATTTGATCCCAACCTTTAAAAAATGGCTAGATATTCTCACAATCTTTAAAAATAGCACCAGACAGCGTCAACGTTTGAGAAAATATGCATGATAGGTCCCGAATAATAGAATATGTCATTTGGATCGGTAAGGTGTGTGTAAAAAGACAAAATTACCCCTCCTTAAAATTAAAAAAAAATGAAAATGAAAAAATAACCAAATGTGCCAAAAAAATGAAGAATAACACGATCATCTTCTCCTTTCACACACCCACAACAAACCACCAAAAGCCATAAACACGTACGCACCAACCCCGGCTATAACCACGTACTCCAACTTAACCTCGCCACCACCCAAAAACCAGACAAGGAATATAGCCTTGTCAGTTGGTTGAGTGTAGATAAACATGAAATACCTTATCACAAGCCAAATGAGGTCTCAAATTCAAACCCAAAAGTACCGAAATTGTACGCACTATACCCATCTCTAATATATAATTAGGTTTGAGGGCATGTTTGATATAAAAGTTTTCGAATATATTTTGGGAAAAAGGTTTTTTTGAATAATGTGGTTTGAAAGTATAAAATATGAGTTCACACACTGAGAGAATGTGCAGTTAAATAAACCCTTGTTTGAGCCCTCAATCTTTAAAAACTCACGATGCATTAGATTTGCTATTTTCAATTTTCAGTTTTAAGAAGCATTAAAAACGTGTTTTGTCTGATTTTTTGAAAATGTGTTTTTGAAAACTTGTGGAATGAAGGCTGAAACTTTGCCCCAATCAAGTGAAACAAAGTGTCTGAAGGTGTTTACGATCTAATTTATTACGAGGTTTTAACCCTTAGAGGACAGCTAAGAATTTTCATTTTAAAAGGAGCGGACCAATAGGATTGTTTTTCAGGTACGAATAGAATTATCTGAAGGGTTATGCAACCTAGAGAGCTGTCCATCTCTTTAATGAATGTGGTATCAAGGTTCGGTTCATTTGGGAAATAGGTTAGATTTAGGGAAGATCATTCGACTGGTTGAATTTTGATTTCGCTTTGATCTCTTTGACTTATTGTAAAAGAGACTTTGATCATTCAACTTGAGCTTTTGAAGTAATCATGTGAATGTTTCTAGTGAAAATTCTAAAAACATAAAAAACATGAAAAATAAAATTCTAACAAACAAAATTTTGAGAAAAAATTAATAAATTCAAAAAAATAGAAAAATGATTTTTTTGAAAAAATTTAACATAAAATTCTAAAAATAATAAAATTATGGAAAAAAAATAGAATTCTAGAAAATAAAAAATAAAAATTCTCAAAAAATAAAATTATAAAAAAATCTAGAAAAATAAAAAATAATAATAGTTTAAACTCTAAAAAATATTCAAATGAACACAAATAAAAATATTCTTAATCACCTACATCATTAATTTTTATTTTTATTTTCTATATTTTGAATTCAATTTATTATTTATTTTAAATTTATTTTTGTAATGAGAGAAAATATTGTAAGATTCACCAATTTTAAAATGTACGCATTACTTGATAATATATTATCATAAAATTATTCTATATTTAGTGAATAATCAATTTTTCTGGAATAAATTTCATAAACAATCTTTTAAAATTTCAAACCATACACGTTTTCTAATTTTCTGTTTGAAAAATATTTTTCGTACATTACCTGTATTAAGCACCAATCTAGATGATAACTGCATGACATTAGATGATAAATTCACTTAAATGTAATGACACACTATTCATTTAATTGAACATATTAAGTGTCGTTACATGGATTGGTGTTGATAGCATTATTCTTTTAAAAATGATAGCCAACCGCGTTTTTAGTAATCTTAAAACAAACCCCCCACGATAGAAAATTAAAAATGAACTCAAAATACAAAATTGAAAACTGAAAGACAAATGAAATGGGTCCTCATTTTTTTCTCAAACTTATTTTCAACTATACATTCTCCCAATAAAATAATTTTATACATAAATTCAAAAAAAAATTCCTACTTTTGAACCACAATAAAAAATTCACTATTAGAAAACCTATTTTTCAAAAAAAAGTGTGGAGACCAAACAAATGATATGTTTGTTAAAAAAAGTTTTAAGGAATATGTATCAAACAGGTGGCTCAGCTATACCAGAAAAATTCAAGAAAACTTGAAAAGATCAAGAAGAAAAAAAAAAAGAAGAAGAAGAAGAAGAAGAAGTTAAATGCCATTATATTTCCATTCAAAGAAAACCATAGTAAAAGCTGAATTAACAAGGGCAGCATATTCAAGAGTCACATGACCCCAAACTTTCTCCTATAAGGCAACATTTAGAAAAAGAAAGCATTGCAAAGAATTAAGTAGTAGAATTATGCTTCAACAGACAAAATAAAAATACATTTGTGAATTTGAGTTGTGAAAAAATATTTTGACTTGTAACTTCTATTTCAAAGGAGATCGTTTCTAATTTACATGTTTTTTTTCATTAATTGACTTATTTGGGAATTTGAGTTGTATATTATATAATCAGTTTAAAGGTAATTTTATAATGCACATCTTGAATTATCGTGAGAATAAAAATGCGAAGATTTTCTGGCTTATTCTTGTTTATCTTTTGTCCATATTTATAAATGCTATGTTTAACTGGAGAGCTCCTTTGATAACCAAACATTGACCGCTGAGTCTCAAATCGAGAGAAGGAAAGAAGATGGTGAGGTTCAACTTCATTTGATGGATCTCGACATAGCTTTGCGTGAGGATGAGTCCTCTAAGACAACTAAACAGAGCTTCCATGTACGAGAAAGGTAAGTACGAGAGGTGAGAAATGACAAATCGTCGATGCTTAATGACAATTAAAAAGTCAATTTTTCACAATCTCACAGGTGTTGTACCCAAGACACACAAAAGTAAGATTTTTTTATGATGAAAAGTACAAATCATACGAAAAGGCAAATGCTTGAGAGCTTATCGATAGGTTAACAGGGTATGATGGCGTGAGCGGTGTCAGAGAGACATCGTGAAAATGGTTGATATAACTTCTAAGGTGTTTGAACTCAAAATCCCTATTGATGAGTCTTTATTATTCATTATGCTTTTAATTCTCTACCTCCATTTGGGTGGATATGGTTTCGTTTGGTTCTGGTTTCAAGAGAATCAAATCGAACCAAAAACCAATGTTTTTTTTCCCTTATAATGGAACCAAATAAATTTTTTTAAGATATGGAATCAAATCGAACCAAGCCGAATCGTTCGATTCTAGTTTGGTTTGGTTTGGTTTGGTTTAGTTTTATTCTAGTTTCATTTTTTACATTTCCAAACTTGCACCAAATCCATAAGTTAGTAATATAAACTTAAATAAAAAAAATATATATCAAACATTCAGCAAGTTCAACTTATAATCATCAAGATCACAAAAACTCAAACTAACAAACACAATATAGTCATAATTTGAATACAAAAATCAAATTTCATTCTCATGAATGTTTATTAAATTAATAGCAATGATTCACTAAATTAACTGCACCAATTTTGACGATACACCCCCACAATAAAGGATGAATTATGCAAAACTTTCACATACACTTTTACAATCAATCATTAACTGTTTAATACCCCATGAATGTTTATTAAATTTTTCTCTATTTATTTGTGAAGAGCACAAATAATTCATAAAAAATTAAGGTAATAAAATAGTTTAAATGCTTTTTTAAGTGATTGACCAATTTCAATTTCATATCTTGAAAGAGTCTCATCAATCGACGTGATGAAATACGGTGCCAACTTACCACGGCTTTGTATAAATTGAAAATGCGTGAAGGAGAAGATTTAAATGTAACATTAGGGTGTACACAATTAATGACATGTATCCAATGACCCACAATCGATTAATGGGTCGTATTCAATTAATGGATTGAATTAAGCTATCCACTGATTGAATTAAACATTAGGTTTGGTTCTCAATTCTAGAACTAGAACCAAATCAGAACTAGAGTCAAAACGGTTCTCGATTCAAATAACCAAAACTATTTTTTTTTTTATAGAATCGAATCGAACCGAATCCAACCGAACTGTTTGGTTTGATTTGGTTCGGTCTAAATATTTTATCCACCCCTAACCTTCACAATTTGATCAACTGAAAATATCATATAATGCTCAAAAAGACAAATGGAATACTAATAAACTATTATCCATTTGTGACCAAGAAGAAATGAAAATTCTCAGAGGTTTTAATGGTAGTGTAAATCTGATCGTGCAGCCACAACAATCACAAAAACAACAAAGGTGTTTACAAGAATAATAACCAGAAAAATAATGGCATCAAACCACCAAGAATTTGAAGGAGCATCTATCGAATTGGATTCAAAACAATAATAGACAAATTAGATGCTTGACTAAGGGTTTTCCTTTTTTTTAATTAAAAATATTTTCATATTTTTTCTTAAAATAAAAAGCGTTACTCAATAGGTAATTATCTATTTTCTACTTTGACTAAGAAATTATATATCGAACAATTACTAAGAAGAGAAACTTGTAACTTTGGCTATTTTGCTTAAAATTATCGTACATACGTAAATATTCCAAATGTTTACTAAATTTATCTATTGCAGATTTTGTGTGCGTGAGCTCGTGTCTAGTTTAGAATATCGTGAAGTTTTAATGTAGTAGTCGATAAATGGGCTAAACTTTATTTGTGTTGAATGGTACGAAAAGTAAAAAGTGGAAATTACAAAAAACCAGAAATTTAAATTTTTAATTTCAAATTTCAGATATAAACTTTATTTAGCCCCTGTTTGTCCCANTAAATGGGCTAAACTTTATTTGTGTTGAATGGTACGAAAAGTAAAAAGTGGAAATTACAAAAAACCAGAAATTTAAATTTTTAATTTCAAATTTCAGATATAAACTTTATTTAGCCCCTGTTTGTCCCACATTATTTTTTCCATTCTCATTCTTCTACTCATTTTTAACCACACATTCTTCAATAAAATAATATTTTCCATCACATCAATAACTTTTCCTTCTTTTTCAACCACATATTCCTTATCACATCACTTCAAAAAAAATGCATTCTCTAATTTTAATATGCGCCAAACACTATACAAAAATCAGATATTAATTCATATATTTCATCTATCCTCTATCTAAATCATAATTACCCAATCCTAAGTCTCTCTCTCTCTCTCTCTCTCTCTCTCTCTGTGGTGTGCCACCACCAGAGCACCGCGATGTTAGGCTCACGACATCTCTAGCCGGTCAACATCTCAAATATGCAATCATCGAAGGGAAAAAATAAAGGCGACGCACAACAACACGTGGCACCATGAGAGGCGTTGCTGCCGTTCGTAAATCTGGTTTGTTGAGAAGAGGAAGACGAAGAAGACGGGTTGAGGAAGGCGAAGAAGACAGGTTGAGAAGAGGTCACAGGTGGCTGGAGTAGAGCCGGCGGAAGCCTCCAAGCATTCTGATTTAGTTGTGGTGGTGAGGTAGTGGTGGAGGCGGTATTGGTGGTTGTGGTGGTAAGGTGGTTGTGGCTACGATTTTGTTGGTGTTTGGGCGGTGGTGATAGTGATAGTGATGGTGGTGGTGGCGACGGGGGTAGCTGCTGGTGGTGATGGCAAGGATGGTTGTGATGATTTTTGTTTGGAGTTTATTGGATCTAGTGGTGGTGGCTTTATTGGTGGTGGTGTTGTGGTGGTCGCGGCGATGGTGGCGTTGACGGTAATGGATGTGAGGAGAGATGGTGGTGGTGATGTCGTTATTTTAAGATGATGGTTTGTTACCAGAAGGTGGTGGTGGTCGTGGTTTCAACGACAGGGGTTCAGTTGTCATGCTATTGGTGGCAATGGTGAAGTGATGGTCACAAATTTTGGTAGTGGTCAAAGATTATTTGATCGTTTGTGACTTTAAAATCATTAATTTGTGGTCGATAAACAATGTGACTAATAAAAAATATAAATTGTGACAAAAAAATAATGTGTGACCTAAAAAATTGTTAATCTATGATCTATAATTTGACAATTTGGGACCGTCTACTAAGTTGTGATCTATAATTTTTATGATTTGTGACCGATGATTAAGTTGTGATGAATAAATTTTTTTATTTGTAACCGATGAACAAATTGTGACCGTAAAATAATTTGTAACTTATAAAATTTCTAATTTGTGATCGATGAACAAATTGTGACAATTTTTTTGAATTGTGACCGTAAAATAATTTGTAACGTTTCAATTTTTATTTGTGACCGATGAACAAATTGTGACTATAATTTTTTTGAATTGTGACCGTAAAATCGGATCAGCTTGCACGCATCTCAATTAATCCCACGAGACCCTGAAATTTACAGTCCGATATTCACCTCAGTAGCCCTCCTGAGGGGGCTCAAACAGGTGTCCATTGGGGAGCAAAATGTTAGTTGATTTTATCAAAACACTTAATTCAATCAAATTCTACAAGGAAATGAGTGGCTAACGGCGTCTATGTATATCTTACTTATAATACTTTATTTAAAATCCAAAAATTACGTGCAAAATTGTTACTGCATAGGATTTCCAGGTTTGATTCTAAAAACAAATTGCCTTACCATTTAAAGAAAAAAGAAAATTGGAAAAAGAAAAAAAAAATGGAAAAGAAAATTAAACACCATTTAAAAAAAAAAAAAACCATTTTCTACCTCCCATATTATGTGCTTATATGCTATGCTAGTGTTACTTGTGGAGTTGGGACGGGTTTCAAAACCCAAATTATGACATCTTTCTCTTTCACTTTACTCATCAAGGGCATTATTTTGGAGCAACCCCTCTTGATGAATTCCCTTCAACATGACAATGAAGTACATTAACGTTAATTAAGTAAAATTGAATGTTAATTATATATATGAACGTGAATAATGAAATACATTATTGAATGTGAAATTCCAATTAAGCCCCCGTTTGGCACCCATTTTTTTTCTCTTTCTCATTCACATTCTTTTTCTTCATTTCAACCACACATTCTTCCATCAATCACTATTCAAAAACACATTTTTCTACTAAAAGATAATTTGACCAATCCAATCCAATTATAAAGAGAACAAATCAACATACAAGATGTAGAGGAATGAATTCTTCACTGGAGGTAGCCAGCAACTAGCAAGCCTTGATATATATATTGGTCTGAAATTATATACATGGTGTTAGTGTACTCTGATGATTCAAAATATAAAACTCATCTCAATAAGCTAATGCCAATTAAAGTAAAGCGAGACCTGCCCTTCCTTTACTGTATATTTCTGTTAGGCAGTAACATTAATCAGTATAACACAAGGAATAAAGTATAACTTGGAGTTAAACAGTATCATTGTAACAGACTAACGGGCAAATTCCACCAATTAAAACAGAGCTATACCACATGGTATTTCTCCCTCCTTTCAAATAGTTCACGGGTTCACAAGATTTTTAAAATGCAAAAAAGATGATCCCTTTTTGTGTGTGTATGAGTAAATAGAAAAAAAATTACTACATATTTAAGTTACCCACCCAATGACAGCATGTGATTTTACTCATAACAATGCATTTAATAGCATAAATTTATCTTTTGTTAAATATATGCTATCAATAAATATTAACTTGAATGTTAGTGGGGAAAAGGGAAAAAAAGGAATAAGTACGAACCCAAATTACTCGTTGAGATAGACTGACCAGAACTCCAAAAGTAAATACAAAATAATAAAAATAAGCGCGAAGAAAATTGATTAATCTGGTAAAAGGTACTTTTACACCTCCTAACAGCATAACAAGCAAAATAAGAAATGAGGGATATAAAATCCACACTACTCAGGTACCCAATAAATAGAATGTACATAACCAACACGCATCAGATAGAGAAGTTTGCAATGCTTTAATTGTTCGAGATCGCCTAACATAACCAACACGCATCAGATATAAAAAAATAGTGATGATAATATCCAGAAAAGGAAAATAGTGATGATAATATCCAGAAAAGGAAATATTCACCCTTGGACATTGAAGTATCAAAAATCATTCAAAGAATACATGGTTCATAACCAGCATCCAACATTTGCAACCACAATTCCTCCGTATTGTGTATATTCTGCCTCGAAAACATGACTATTGTCCTTGATTTCAATCTAGCTTTGATCTGGAACTTTCTTGGTGTCATTTTGTCTCATCAAGCTTCTTGTTGTGGCAACATACCAGTTGAAGCATATATGTTGCAGAGCATCACAATTAGAGGGATCAGTGTGCATAATATTCTCTGTAGCCTGTTTTCCAACTTCAATATAATACTGAGTTCTTTTCTAAAATATCAAATGAACGAAGGGCTTCTATAAAAAGCTTGTATTTGCATAATACAAGCTTGTATTGTTTGTTCTGGAGATACAAAGCGTGAATTCTACGGCTAACATAATTATGGGAACAGAGAATTGAGAAGCTCTAGGCTCTAGCATCCACACACACCTGAGTCGGTAGGTGAGTTTTCTATAATTTCTATTGGTATTCATGTGCTATTGGCTATAGAGTGTAGAGTATATATGTATAGAATTGTATGTCTCGCTCTTTGGATGATTTGATGTATATTACTAAGGTGAGAGTTTGTCTGTTTCTTCTTCTTCAATTTTCGGAGGAGAGAGGAGTAGAATTTATTTGGCTTCTTGTTGTTGCTTGTTTGGGAAAAATTTTAAGTTCACTATAAGAGAGGAAAAATTAAGCCTTAATTTTTTTGGTGATGGATTTTGATTTTCTTTCAATGCTGCATTTGTGATGACAAGAAGATGAAGTTTTCGTCCATGGCCTTGAAGAACTTCACTTTCTCTCCCTAAAACGCTTTGATTTCTCTCTCTAGGATGGTTTTTTTGGGACTGTAAGATTAATTTAGGAGGTGGATTTGTGTTGTGTTGTATTGTATTGTTCTGTGGAATCTTAAAGTAGAGGCAAAGGGCCAAAGGGTGGAATTAATGAATAATGATTACTTACTAATTTGTCTAGATGTAATGTTTGTGTTATAATGTTTTTTTTTTTTTACTTTTACTTTTTACTAACATCGTCCGCACTGGAAAAGTACAGAATATACATGTGACAGATAAGCATTAGCAGCATACAATGCATCTTTCATCGGAAACTCAGGCTATAATGTAAGAAAATCATGGTTCATGAGGAAATTCTGGACAACTTGGAATTGAATACTAGAAACTGCTAGTGTTAAGTTATTGACTTTCTTAAATTTCAGCCCTTGTGTCCTACATTTCTGGATCTGCCCCTAGTGGTGAAAGTGGTGTGGTGTTAGGTTTGCAGGAGGTGGAGATGGAAAAAGATGATTAAATTTTGCACACTCTTAAAAACTCAATCGTACGTTCTTCCAAATAAAATAATTTTACACGTGAATCAATATATTTTTTACCTTTTAATCATACATTTTTCAAAAATATCATTTTTCTCGAACTCTGTTCTCAAAAAATTTACACTAGTCTCTTTTATTATTATTACTATTTTCAATATATTCCTTTTCTATTTTTTGAATTTATAATATTTTAATTTAGTATAATATAACGACCATTTTGTCCTTTTAATATTTGAAGTTGTTGGTCAAATCAGTTCTTAACACAATTGTAAAAGAAAATGTTAGGGACGAGTTTGCAAATGAAAAAAGTTGAAAACGTTTGCGGCTATTTTATGAAAGCTAAATGTATAAAGAATTGCATTGTTGTTTTGTAATCCAGGTAAAATTTGGGAAATATTGGTGAACTTTTAGGGAGAAACTTTGGGGATAGACTTTATGCTATATATAATCCTATAAGTGCATCTCATGGGCAATTGCTTGAGAACTTTGATATTGTTTACTCTTTTTGTGCAAATAATTTTATGTCAACAAGTTCCCTGTTTTTTGGACCCCATTCATCACTTCATGTGCATATTCTGAATCAAATTTCCCTGTTTCTTTGATGCATTATAGGTCCTAGTTGGAATTTTCTTAGAATCATGTGAAAAATATATACAGCAAATGAAATTTTCGTCGCTTCCTTTGGTTTCCTGAAAAAATGATGAAAGGATTGTTGTCTACGTTTAAATGTTCCTATAACTATGTTAGTCGTAGGATTCACGCTCTGTATCTCCAGAACAAACAATCAATTAATGATTACTTAAGTTCTTTATGCAAGCAAAAGCTTTTTTTCATAGAAGCCTTTCGTTCGTTTGATATTTTAGAAAAGAATTCAAATTGTCAATTTTATCCTTTGATCTCCGCTTGCTCATCTTTGAGATCCACAGAATATGGTAGAAAAATTCATAAATATATTTTGAAGTCCAGCTTTTAGCCTCCTTGCGAACCATATTCTCAATATGTATGGAAAATGTGGGTTGATAAAGGATGCTACGAAAGTATTCAATGTTATGCCAGAGAGAAATGTGGTTTCTTGGACTTCAATAATTGTTGGATACTTACAGAATGATCTACAATTGGAAGAAGCTATAAATTTGTGTCTACTCAAATGCTACGGGCAGGTCAGGTCTTATGTCGGATCAATTCACATTTAGAAGTATAATTAGAGTTTGTTCAAGTATGAATGAAGTTGAGTTGGGAAGGCAGTTGCATGCTCATGTAAATAAAATGGAATTTGGTTCCAACCTTGTAGCCCAAAATGGTCTTATTGCAATGCACACAAAGTTTGGTCGAATTAATGAGGTACGCATTGTGTTTTCTATCATCAAGTTAAAGGATTTGATTTCATGGAGTTCAATGATTGCAGGGTTTTCACAACTAGGTTGTGAGTTAGAAGCATTGACTTGTTTCAAGTAAATGCTATGTCACGGTACATACTATCTAAATGAATTTATCTTGGCATTATTTTTAGTGCTTGTGGTTATTTTGGACAACCCGAATATGGAAAATAGATGGTCTTGGAGGAGATGTTTTTTCTGGTTGCTCCATCACTTATATGTATGGAAAATGTGGTTTGTTATGTTATTCAAAAAAGTGCCTTTAACCAGATAAAAAATCCCGATGTAGTATCTAGGAATGCAATGATTGCAGCCTTTGCATGTGATGATGATGTATATGAAGCCATGTTGGGTTTTTCTCAAATGAGATATCAGGAGTTGAGACCAGATGATATCACCATTCGATCTTTACTTAGTGCTTTCATATATCCATCAACTCTCTATCGATAAAAACAAGTTCACTCGTATATTATGAAGACGTGATTAGATTTGGATGTTCCAGTTTGTAATACGATATTTTCAGTGTACTCAAATTGCTCAAATTTTAATGATGTATATAAAATGTTCAACAAGATACAAAGCAAGGCATATATAGTCTCTTGGAATGTCATACTTACTGCATGTGTGCATCACAAGGCAGGAGAGGTTTTCTCGGTATTAAAAATGATACTGCTATCTCATAATATGCCGGATAATATTACTTTAACTATTGTACTTGGAGCTTGAAGAAAAATCGTCTCTTTAGTGATGGAGATCAAGTTTATTGCTCAGCCTTGAAAACCGGGTTCACTATTGATCTCTCTGTCGTGAATGGATTTATCGACATGTATGTGAAGTGTGGATCCCTAGAAAGTGCTAAAAAACTCTTTTACTGCATGGAAAATCCTGATGTTTTCTCTTTGAGTTGTTTAATTGTGGGATATGCTCAATGTAGATATGGAAAAGAAGCTCTAAATCTATTTACGAAAATGAGGAGTTTGACTGTTTGTAGTCATGTTGGACTGGTGGAAGAAATGTGACAATTGCTGAAGCTTTCATCAATAAAATTCCATTTGAACCTGATATTGTAACATGGAAAACTTTATTGGCTGCTTGTAAAACTCGAAATAATATTGAAGTTAGAAAACGGGCTGCAGAGAATATTCTGCAGATTGACCCCTCTACTTCTGACACTCTGCAACATATACGCTTCAACTGGTAGCTGGAAAGATGTTGCCATAGCGAGGAGCTTGATGAGACAAAACGGCATCAAGAAAGTTCCATGTCAAAGTTGGATTGAAATCAAAGACAATAGTCATGTTTTATCAGTGAACCATGTATTCTCTGAATCATTTTTGATAATTCAATGTCCAAGGGTGAGAATTTAAACGCAGTGTTGTTACTGAATATTCTATTTTGTAGATATTCTCATCACTATTTTTTTATATCTGATGCGTGTTGGTTATGCCAGGCGATCTCGAACAATTAAAGCGTAGCAGGCTTCTCCATCTTGCAAAGAGGTATTTGTTTCTCATGGTTTTGTTACTTTCTTAACTGCATGTCTGGCACAGCTTCTTTCCCAATTTGAGCAATTAATTGACCGTTGCTGCCTGCAAAATTTAGAACTATCAAATTTGAGGTCATTTAGAAATGACTGTTTAAAAATGAAGTACCTAAAATGGGTTTCTATCATGCAAACATGAATTAAAGAGCCTGGGTAAAATGGTCATTCTGCCAAAGTGAAGTCATCTCTATGAAATAGTTGGTAACTTCTATGGTTCCGTGCTTCGTTTGCCATAAACGAGTCTTGCTTCCGTTGGTTTCTCCAAATTACCGGTAAGGTATCCCAGTTTCCCCTTACCATCAATCACCAATTTTATCGATTGGGCCATTCTCTGTAATTTTTTCCATTTAATTTCTCGACTGTAAGTTGAAAAGAGGAGTTCTCGAAACCGTGAGAACCAATTGTTGGGTTTACTTCAGTTCCCAATTAAGAGATTTAATTTTTTCCCTTCTTAGTTCCATTTTTGTAATATAAAAGGATGTAAGTTGAAATTTCACATTCAATAATGCATTTCATTATTCGCGTTCATGTATATTAATTAACATTCAGTTTTACTTAATTGAAAATTAAATAAATGATTTAACATTCATTGTCGTGTATATATTCTCCAGTATTAATTCTAATTATAAGTTAATTGGAATTTAATATGTCCAATTGTTTTTCTTTCTTTTCTCATTTAAATAGTAGTGATATTAATCTTGGAAATATAAGTGACTACCATTTGAGAATATATTTTAATAGGCAGTAGCCAATAATCTACATGAAACTTATAATACCTAATTAAGGGTGTGTTTAAGTCATATTATTTTGGAAGAATGTATTTTGAAGTAGTAGATTGATGGAGAATGTATGGTTGAGAAAAAAGGAAAAGTCATTGAAGTGATGGAAAAAATTATTTTATTGAAGAATGTGTGATTGAAAATGAGTAGAAGAATGAAAAAGAAAATTTTAATGTGCATAAAACAGGGACTAAGCTAGAAAGAACACAATTTATATATAAAGGAATGGACTAATTGAGTAAAATACATGCAGAAAGACAAACCTTTTAAGTAAATAGATAAACATATAGACACTAAAGAAATAATCAGATAAAACATGCAAAAAAAATATTAAATGAAAGGCCGAAATACCTATTTTTTCAATAAGATCAGTTATATCTTTGCGTGCACTTGCAAGTTAGCCCGTAAATCCTTTGCACAGTCAGTCAAACGAATCTCTGTTTTCAATAGCAAAAGATTCATATATGTTTAATAATTGATATAAAAAAGACGCTTGATTTGTGTTGATAATACTTTCTTGTATGTATTTTGTAGATTTTCCTGAAAAATGCAATGCAAATCAGATGAACTACCACAAAAAGTATGACATTTTTATGCAACTATCTGCTCATATCTTGTAGTCTTTGAGCTCACTTTCAATGTTCAGTTTATCTTCTTGCTCACTGAGATAAAGCTCACGAAATTTATGTAGTTTCTGTGAAGTTGCAAAGGTCAGTGAACAGATACAATATTATGAAATTATTAACCATGAAAAGGATGAACAAGCAATCTTTACCTTCTCGCTGTTGTCGAGATCAATCTCTAATAGCTCTATCCTTTCAATTTTTTGCCTGCAAGATGTATAGCTCACCATATAAGATTCAAACAAATAAGATAGACAGGGTTAAAAAGATTTACTATTATGGTTTATTTAGGCTAAACATTATGTAAGGCCTGAATTTCTTTATAAAAGCAACAGATAAAAGTTGTTCACCCTAGCTAATTCACCGTTGCGTTGTAACAGTTCTTACAATGAACTTGACTAAAGTAGAAAAAGTTGCAAGGATGAGATGCACCAGAATAACTCTCAGACGTATGTACCTTTTTCTAAGGTTCATCCTGTAGAAATCTTTCGTGTGGAATATAAACACCATTCTTTTCCCTTGCTGCTCGAATATCTGATTTGAATTCGAATGGAAAGGAATTATGAATCAAGACTATATTACTGTGTAAAAAAAAAAAACACTATGTGCAGGCACGCCAGAGTACCTTGTTTCATTTTCTCCATCTCCAAGTATATAGCCTTGGAGACTTTTTGGTTTGCCTTTGAAAATAAGTTTCATTCAGCTCAAACAGGAAACATATAATATACAGACTGAGGCAAAGAAAATAGCTATACAAACCTCTGGCTTGTTTTTAATATTTTTAGCTCGACAAGCATAGTTTAGTGTACTCAAAAGTTTCTTCCAAACTTTGAGCTGATGGGGAAATTGTTGCAATGATGCATGTCTTTGTTTTCTTCTCCTAAGGAGTCTCTTAGGAGCCTGGTTAGCTTACTATCCATGTACAGTGGTTCAGAAAAGGAGATAGGAGGAAAAAATATTAATTTTATCCCTTAAATAAATAGAATAACTGCCACTTATTCAGACCTGTAAGGTATGTGAAGAGAATGCTCCACCAGCGTATTAATTACACGGCCCAAGGTTAGTAAGCTCTTGTTTATTTCCCCAGCTTCTCTTGCACGAAGCTGTATTATAATGTGGAATTTTAATCGATATTTGATGGTTAAAACCAGCAAAACTTAATTATTAGAATGGAGCTCTATCAACCTTGCAGTCATGATTCATCAAAACAAAATGAAGAGAAAACTGAATCTCCTTGATGCAGTATCAATAAATTCTAGCATGAACATTTTTCCATTGTCTTATACTGTTATTGCTTCTGACTGACAAGATACTTAAATCAAATACGTAATCCATCAGTGAATATTGGTTTGCATTTATCAACTCACTCTTTCTTTTTCTTCTGTTTGAAAAAGCAGCACTGTGATGAACTGCTTTATACTTTTAGTTTTTAATAAAACTGTGGAGCACAACTAATATAAAATATATGGCTGAAGACTATTTTTTTTCTCAAGGTCATTTAGAACTAACTAGATGGGCATCATGAGGTAACAAACTTTGGAGAAAGCTTTGTAATTATGTTAATTTCTAGAAACTGGTCAAAAGCAGCAGTAGCTATAGATGGTTTCAGTTCATTGCCATAGGGCTAAGCAAAAGAAAAAAAAAAAAAAAAAAAAAAAAATTCTTCATTGTGGATCATTTCGAACAGTAGGTACTTTTGTCTCCACTCTTCGTCAAAATTATGTGTTTAGAGGCATGAACAATGAATGAGTAAAGAATTAATTTCACACCTCTCGAAACGGCCTTTTCTTTTATGTGAACAGTTATGGTAAATACAGAATGGGAACGGCTGAAACAGTTGAAACGTTTTAGCTACCCAGATTAGTCAGGATGTGAAAATATACATATTAATGAGGACTAGATAAACCATACCTACTGCGCTTGTTTAACAAAGTGTCTGCCGTGCGCCTTCGGGTTGCACCTCGTTCCAAAAGGTTGTAAATGTCATTTGCACTGTACACAGCTTCCATCTTCCATCAAGGAAATAGGCTTTTTTTGCCTATCTTCAATTGATTTTGAATTATCTTCTGGAGCGAGCTAATCAGTTATTTCTTCGTTATAAAGTTCCAAAAAGGTCACTTTCATACTGTAATCAGCATTTTGTGCCTCAAGTGTGTCAAAGATTTTTCGAACAGCTCTAGGAATAACACCTGCCTCAACAGGCAATTCACCACCCTAGGACAAGTGCGGCATTGTTGAATTCACAAAAATCAGGAAAAACATGAACAAATAC
>CAIGRR010322724.1:0-10821 GCA_903798365.1 Fraxinus sp. 1973-6204 | reverse complement strand
TTAGTTCAACATCACTGAAGGATTGGCCACTTCTAATGTGCTGGTAACATATGCCGAACATTTTTAATCATGTGATGGGTGTAAGAAAAAAATAGTTTTTTTTTTTATCTATCAATGACGTCTTTTGTTATGATAACTCTTCTTGTCTGTTTTGCAGCCTGAGTCTCCCTATTTTCCCGCTTGCTGCATTTCTTGTTGAGAAGGTGGTGCTACTCAAGTATATATCTGAATGTGTAAGTTAAGAGTTACTACTTATTTCTTCCTGATTTGAATAGTGTTTGACTTCTATCATTACTCAGGGTTTTCTCTCGGTAATACTTTCTCAAAAGTTAATGCATATTAGCATATGACCGTGAACCCACTCAACCAAACTCCTGATATTCGTCTGCACCGTATAATTGATATTTTATTTTTGGCAAAAAATCCATTTAGGTGTAGGCAAGAGTTGTTAGGCTCTTTACCTAGACCTAAACGTGGTTTGGCATTGCCCCCTGTCTTATTATATTGAGCGTGAAAAACGTAGATTTTTCTTGTCATATATCACTCTAAATTGGCGTAATTCCTCAAGTTGATATAAATTGGACACCTTGTAGTAAGTTATATCACATTGGGAGAAACACAGCACTCGAAAACTTGAAAGACAAGCGTTACCTTCCAATGTGATCTTTCTATTATTCATGGCGATTTTTCATTGGCATCTCTCTTCAATAATAGCTCTGTGACATCTAAATCTAAAGAGTTCTATTGAAGTTTAGTCTATAGTTATAAAAGTTGAGTTATCGAATTTAATCTTCGAAGCTACCAGCTGGGAATTTGTAAGGCTACAAGTTCGCTGAGAGTGCAGATTGTAATTGTGATGTGGTTAGATTTTGATTTATCTTAGATAATTTCAAACTAAATACTTGGTGGAATTTTGAAAAAGTGCATATTTTTAGTCTATCTGATTAAGCTAAGTCATCTAATGTAGTGTAACCTTTTTGTCCTCTCCTTGTGACTTTTGAGCTTTTATCTATTTTGTTTAGATAGATGAATCATTTTATTTATTTATTTTTGTGGATTTTTTACTTTTTTTGTTGTCATGCTGCATATTATTTATACATTGCAGTTCACATTACTGAGTAATTATCCTGTTGTCATGCAACTTGGTTTTTCCAAAACTGTGAATGTTGAGCTCTTTCTTATGATCAGTTGTTAGTTAATGCTCTGTGGGAATAAATTCAAATTTGAATTTAAAATTGCAGGTTGCAGTCCTTCTTCACATTATAATAACAACAGCTGCTATCTTGTATCCGGTTTTGGTTATTCTTAGGTCTGTCTTGGACTTCTTTAAATCAGTACATCTTTTAAGCTGTTCATCACGATTTATTTATTTACTTATTTATTTTTGTCTGGTGAAGAATTTTACCCTTGATAGTGGAGACACTTCTATATTTAGATTCCAAATTTGCAATTGAAACATATCAATAAAATTTTGCAATTATATGATGTCTACATATTTAACTGATCGCAAACATAAGGTGAAAAGTGGATGGTAGATTTGGAATATATAACAGCAGTGTCGAGGTACCCAGCATAAAGGTCATTTCTTCAACTTAATGCTTTGAACCAAGAGGCAATGTGAGATTGGATGGAGCACTAAATTTATACTTTGTTCTTTTGGCTTCATTAATATTATGAAGTTATTTATATTAATCCATATGACTGCATATGATGATTACCTCTGTTGTGAACACCCAAAAGGTATTTGTATACAACTGCAGATAGGGTTGAAAATCATGCCATGCAAAGCCAGCATTTATGAAGTTGTGTACTGAAAGTTTCCTCTGTGTCATAGGTGTCCACAATTTTTAACCAAAAAGGCGTACAAACACCATCTCTTCACAATGAAGGGAGTTTAATCCTTTAGTTTGGTTTGCTGGTCTCTATAGTGCAATAGTTTTGTAGAAATAAGATTCACAGGGGGATGATAATATTGGAAACTATAATAGGTAGGAATTCTTGAGCAAATCACCTAAAATATTTGTAGATTATATCTATTTTAAGCAATGTGTAGTTCCTATTACGAAATGATATTCAATAGTTTGGGATTGCACAGGTGTGATTCCGCTGTTCTGTCTGGTGTCGCATTAATGCTCTTTGCTTGCATTGTGTGGTTGAAGTTGGTATCTTATGCTCATGCAAGTCACGATATGAGGGCACTAACCAAATCACTTGATAAGGTAACGAGAACCCTTTTCTTAAGATAATATTTTTACTTTTGCTCCTTTTTATTTTTGGCTGATCAAGGCAAAGGAAGAGAGAGGAACATTTGGTAGAAAAGCTATATTTATTTGATTGTTTTGTTCATCTTCACTGGTACTCTGTGTGTTCATTTTTTGGTCAATACTATGCGTTGTGTTCAAATGAATTGAAAAGGCAGACGTGAAGCTAAATTTGTCCATTTCCATTGTTTTTGTAGAGATACTTTCCATGTTCTGTAACTTCAGCTGTTATTTATTAAAAAGAATTATGAAATGTATATGCAATCCTGTTACTCTCCCTCATATATTGATAACTTCAATCCATTTATGCATATCTATTTTTATCTCTAATAAATGCTCAAACACATGCTAATTGATGAATAACTGTTCTCAAGCGTTGCCTTTTTAATCAATTCAATTCAGATCATTGTAGTTTCTTATATGGAGCTCTCTTTTGAGACCAGGGTGAAACATTGTCTGGTTATTGGAACTCTGACGATGTTAGCTTTAAGAGTTTGGCATACTTCATGGTTGCTCCCACATTGTGTTACCAGGTATGCATGGCTGAACAATTTAATTATCAATATCAAAATTTTCTACAAATTCATGAACATGTACGGCTTGTCTAGATACTTCATAAAAAGCTCTTTATACGGAGTTACCTATGGACCCTTAGTTGAATATGTGTTGTCCATAAATCAATATGAATGCTTGAAACATTATTGAGAGATCTCAATCTTACATTAAATACCAGTGGGCAATAGGGATGGTCGAAATTCCCCAAAACTGGAATGATTTGCTTTTCCTATTTTTACTTCTTTACAAATAATGTTAAATGCTAATTGTTAGGTAAATTTAATGATAATGTACCATACCACGTTTTTCAAACTTCGAACCCTGAAAAGGACTGAACTGGACTCTCTTATAAACGAATTGGGTTGTTTACTTGAAATAAACTAGTTTGACTGTTACATAGAACTGAACTAAACCAGACCTTGCTCATACCCACTGCATAGAACTGGTGAGACTGCAAATGTTACAATGGAATTGTCTAAAGCACGTTTCTTGCACATTATTCTCTGGATTGAGAAGTAAATCCTTCTCGGCAGCATCGGGCCTGCATTTCTCGCTATTTTTGCTCTGTTTTTGATCATGTGATTGATGTGCAAGGTATTATAGTTGGAACTCATTAATTCTGCACCGCTTGCTTTATTCTGTCGTGTTGAATATTTTCTCTTATCACCTAAGAATTGTTATTTGTAGCCAAGCTATCCCCGTACAGCGTGCATTCGGAAGGGTTGGGTGGTACGTCAACTAATTAAGTTAGTAATATTTACAGGATTCATGGGATTTATCGTAGAACAGGTTATCTCCTATTTCTTACGAAATCAACTCCCAAAATGTTTCTCTATTTGAATGTGAACTCAACTGATATAGATTATTTCATTGTGCAGTACATAAACCCAATTGTGCGAAATTCTCAACATCCTTTGAAAGGAAACCTTTTGTATGCCATAGAAAGAGTCTTGAAGCTTTCAGTTCCAAATTTATATGTGTGGCTCTGCATGTTTTATTGTTTTTTCCATCTTTGGTATGTTCTTTCTTCCTCAAACTTATTTTCCGTTTTTGTGTAATCATTTTGTGATTTGCCTAATGAAACTTGCTTGTTTTTGTTTCAAACACCTGACACCTATTTCAAATTTAGAAACATTTTGCTGATATAACGATATACATGCATATGGCTCTTTGCCTGTCTTGCTTTGCAAGATTGTTCATTAATATGCCACTATATTTGTTGGTATGAAGTTATTTATACACGTGAAATTGCATTTTAGGTAATACCAAAGAAACTTTGCGGTAATTTGGAAACAAGATTGTTGTCTTTTGTGGATGTCCAACAATTCAGTGTGTTGCTATGTTGTACTAAACACCGCTACATGGTGACTAGACATGATTATTCTTGAAAATAATAGGACGGGAAAAGTATTAGACAATACCAGTTAAAATATATTTAAGTGTAAGAAATCATGACTACATAGTAAAATTAAATGCAAGCACTTAAATATTTAGCATATAACTTAAACTAAAAGTTGAAACTGGTCAAGTAAACATCAAATGGTTTAAATTAGCCAATTCATTACCAAAGGGATTGTACCAGAAAATGAAACTGGTCTAGAAAATCACACATCCTGATTTGCCAGAGGATCTCAGAGCTCAGAAAATGGAAGAATCGCAGATTAAAGGTTATTTAAGAGAAAAAAGAAGCCAGAGATTACTGTGTTGCTAGACTGTAAGCAAAAGCAAAGATGAAAAACAAATAGGTACACCCCAAATGGAAGATAACTTTTGGAGAGTTTCATGGAAAGCCGTGGCCAACATTTCAGATGAATGTTTAATAGCTAAGAGAGAGATCATTCTTTAATTGAAAAAATTTGCTCCAGAGCCTTTTCCTATTCATTGGATAGATATTGTTATCATTATTCTAATCTAATGCAATTTATAAATNAACATTTCAGATGAATGTTTAATAGCTAAGAGAGAGATCATTCTTTAATTGAAAAAATTTGCTCCAGAGCCTTTTCCTATTCATTGGATAGATATTGTTATCATTATTCTAATCTAATGCAATTTATAAATTTTACTTACCATGATCAGTTTTTAAAATTACAAGTACAATTGGATATTTGAAATTGATTTGTTCTGCTCTAGTTAGCAATGGTACTGCTATGCCAAGCAACGTGATCCCCAAGTAGAGGTGTTCTGAAACTGGGGTTGGGTTGCAGACCTACCTGTGTTTTGTTCAATAACCGTATGTACTATATAGTATAAGGAAAGTAGCTCATGTTGTTACCTTGATCTGGGCAAATAACTGTTGCTAAAATGCTCAATGCACTCAATTTTTCTTATAAAGGTTTTTTCGTTCTTCCCTTCGGATTAAGTATATTCTGATTTTTTAAGCCTCTGTGTGAGATGAGAACCATGTTCCATGTTGGCTTTTTATCTGTCAATCACATTACTCAGATCTTACTTACACACAGTGCTGTGATATAGGCTGAATATACTTGCGGAACTTCTCTGCTTTGGTGATCGTGAGTTCTACAAAGATTGGTGGAATGCGAAAACAGTTGAGGAGGTAGACTTGTATGCATTCACAAGACATTCCTCACTTTTTTACATGCCAATTATTTTGTGTCAGATTATTGATGCTGTTCTTTCATTTTATATATGATTGTCGACTGTTGCTGCTGTCATCAGTATTGGAGGATGTGGAATATGGTAAGTTAATCTGCCAAGTTTTTCTGAAAATAATTGGTCGCAAGATTTTTTCTTCCTTTGTTATATTATGAAGAAAAAAGCTGCAGTTCATTTTCTTTTGGTGCTGTAATGAATAGGTAAATTTTTCGCAGATTCATAAGTTGTAAGTGTTAACTTCGACATAATGGAGAAATATTTCTCATTCTCTGTTTTGACTTGATTGTTAAGCTACTTAATTCACAAGCATTGAATGTATTCTGCTTGTGATCTCTGAATTCTCGTAAGATATAGCGTTAACATGATATAAAAATGACTTTTGTCGTTTGATCTGATTATTTAACTACTTTCCTCAACAGCTATTAACACAGTTGTAATCTGATTTTTATCTATTAACTTGTGCAAGGATATTACTTGAATTCATTAGTCTTTTCCACCAAGTGAATGAAAAATGTTTGTGAAGATAACCTTTTGGCCATTTCAAGTATTCAATGGATTTATGGGAACTAAGTTCTGAGATGTTGTGAAGGATATATACTGATTTACTGCTTGCACCATTATGTAACTCATAGAATGGATTAGGTTTCCAATTATTCATCAAATTTCTGACGTGTATTCCAAGGTGGGCATTAGAGAACAGATGGGGGGTGGAAACAAAGGGTGGGATAATTAGATGGCACTCTTTCTCCCTCTTGAAAAGTATGAGTTAATACAAATCAATGGAAAAAGGACGAGTATTATTTTTTGGAAGAGCATGGGAGACCTGGGTGGGGTAGTATCGTGCAGACCATATTAATAGGGTAATTAGTCCTCATTCTTATAAGCATTGGTTAGATGAAAATTTTGCTGAGCAGGCTACAATTTTTTAAGCTCTTAATTCTTTCTTAATTGTCATTCTTTGATCTTCAATTGGACCATTGTTGACTGGAAAGTTTATTGATTACAGCCTGTACACAAGTGGATGATCCGACATATATATTTTCCATGCTTACGGAATGGCATACCGAGGGTAATTTATTCTCTCTTTGAAACCTTAAGCTGGTTGTTAAATAATTTTCTTCTGCTTCCTACACTGTTATTTTTTATTTTTTTATTTGTGATTGTAATAATTTTGACATAATATAATTAGGGTTTGGATCGTATGACCTGATTACCATTAAAACAATGAGTTTTTATTGTCTAATCAAACATAAGATATTAGATCGGTTTATTATTAAATCCCTAAACATTCTAAATCTAAAGGGTATCACATCTATCAATTCAAATGTGTCCCAAAAAAAAAAAAATTGTAATTGTCACTTTATGATCCAAGAGCTTGCTCTATGCGATCTTTTAGTTTGAAAGAGTATACTTTTGAAATAAGGATTTGGAGTAAATATTGAGAAGACCAGTCACGACTCACGATGATGATACTTTGAGCTTAAACTTTTGCAAATTACTGCTTTTGTAGTTTTACATTAATCAACAGCTGTACTTAGATTTCAGCCTAAACGATCCTTTGGCCACTTTGCCTATAATGACTTCTATTTGTAATCCATATAACTTTTTTTGGCAATCTAATTGATCTATCTATATATATTTTTTTGCAGGGGTGTGCTGTTTTGATTGCGTTCCTTGTATCTGCTATTTTTCATGAGGTATGATGTCTTTCACCGCTTTGCATCTCATTTCAAGTTTATATTTATGCTCTCACATTAGTGCCTAAGCTTAGTATGTTTTATATGAAATCAACTTCGGTTTGTTTACAGTTGTGTATTGCCGTCCCTTGCCACATATTCAAGTTTTGGGCATTCATTGGCATTATGTTTCAGGTAATGTTACTATTCACGTCCATTTGTGGAATTTAGATTTTAGTAAGATCGAACATTAGTTCTGAAATTTAATATGGTTTGTGAATTCTGATTTCGCCATTGAACAGATTCCTCTTGTCATCATAACTAAGTACTTGCAAGACAAGTTTCAAAATTCGATGGTAAGTTTTTCCCGTCCGTATCACCTTGTTGGGTTCTTCATCATGTCCTTGTCAATTTCAGCAGTTTGTTTTTCTACTTCGAGTACTCAAGTTGCATAAATATGGTTCGGGGGACTACTTATGTTAGAAACAAATTCGCTGAAGTAATCTATAGTTGCTTAAAGACTAACTTCTTGGAGTATTTATTTGAACAAGTCTTGCTCTTCATCCATGTATTTTCCCCCAATGGTTTGATAGCATTTTAATCTAAAACCGAGACTATTTTTTTTTTTCTTTCTCCAGGTGGGCAACATGATATTTTGGTGTTTTTTCAGCATACTAGGTCAACCCATGTGTTTACTGCTATATTATCATGACTTGATGAATCGAAAAGCTAGTTCAAAATAAGGCCCTGCAACAATTTCGCTAGACGATAGTGATTTCCTTGGGGGTACAAATTGTAGTAACTTGGTTGCTATTTCCCCATATGTTCCCATACTGGTTTTCATGCAGCTTCCTCATCTGCCCTGGCGAAGCCGAGACATGAACTTACTTAGGACCATACAGTTTTGATTGAAGATGTAACATATTGGCATTGATTAGTTACTTTGATGTGTACATTTTTATTATGAGGATTTAGTAGTTTTCATGATATATTAATGAAATTTCCTAGTTCTACTGTTTCATGTTATTTTATTTCTTAAGCTGAGCTATAGTAAATATTCTCTCCGTCCCAATTATATAGGCTTGTTTCGTTTTTCACACGAATTAAGAGCCTGTTTGGTACGGCTTAAAATCCAATTAAAATTGAAAATATGACCGTTATTGGGTCCTACCTATCTAATAAAAGTCAACAATAACGGCTCTATTTTCAATTTTAATCTGATTTTAATCTCTACCAAACACCCTCTAAGAAAGCTTCTTTAATATCATTGAAAAATTAATTTTTTCCAAGATCTTTCCTAATTTACCTCTATTAATTTTCAGTATGTAAAACTAAAATATTGCTGGAATTAATAAAGAATTTGAAGAAGGAGAAATGAGAGTTGTTTCATGTTTCCAAGAAGTGGAAAATGTGTGTATTTGGATGATTTCAAGAAGCTGGCATATTAATTGGGGAAAATTTAATGAGGGTATATTAGTAAAAGAACACAAGAAAATATTCTACATTAGAAAATATGCTTATATATTTGGGACGAGAAAAATAAAACTCAGTCTATATAATTGGGACGGAAGGAGTGGTACATGAATTAGATCATATCATAGTTTGCAACACTATAATTTCTAAGTACATTGTCGTTTTTATCCTTGGGCTTTCACTCTTAAGGTCTCGTACCAATTGAGAGTGGTAAAGATAGATTCAGCCGCTTTTGAGAAAGTACACAAACATTGAAATGATCATGGAAATATTGAAAGGTGTGGATAATAAGTATATACAATAAATTCTTTGTCAATCAACTCTGCTTCTCAATTTCTTCAAAAATTATTGTCCAAGATTTCAAGATAAGATTCCCATTAGGTTTTCATTTTAATAAAATCTTTAAAGTTGAGCCATAGATATATTTAACCAAAAATTAAAAAGGTCACCGTTTGTCTTTCATTCTTACAATTTTTTTTATATACTTATTTTCAATCAAACATTTATATATAATAAAATATTTTAAACATAAACTCAAATTTTTTCTTATTTTTTAATCACACATTCTTCAAAAATTAACTATTCAAAATAATGTTTCAAGAAAAAAAGACCACCAAACAAGGGCTAAATGTGCAATTACAAGACTTGATTAGGTGACTTGGTTCGACTTATTTTACACTTTTATGCAAAACTCGCCTGTTCAATCGAGGAGTGGGCAAACAATCCGGTCCGGATTCGATATCCGATTATTTGTCCCGATCCAGATCCGGATTTTTCGGGTACCGGAGTTCGGGCCGGGTTTCAGGAATAAATGTGAGAAAACGTTATTATGGACCGGGTTTTGAGCATTTTTTCTTAATCCCCCGAAACCCGGTTTTTTAATAATATAAAATTATCATTTAATTTTAATTCATTAATAAGCACACAAATGCCTATGTGACTCTTACATTATTCCATGAGGGTTATTTGACTGCTTGTTCTCTGCCTTAGTCAGCGTAACATTAATAATATTTATGGTACTAATAAACTTTTAACTCTTATCTCATTGCAACATTCCCTAATTCCTGCATGGTGCTCTGCAGCCGCTCTCTTCTGTCTTCTGACTCTTTCAAGTTATTGAATTTTTGGTTAGTTTTATACTTTTCACTCTCTCTTACTTCTGTTTGTGTATTACTTGATTTTAGTTGTCAGAAATATGTATCAGTTCTTAAATGAAGCAGTTATCTGAAACATATATAGCCATATAGTAACTCAAGCATGCAAGAAAAACTTCGAGGAATCTTCTCTTTACATGTAAAACAATACAATTTTCACAATGGTGCCCACTTCAATGTAGTGAACTTGTCTGTTCCCTGTTACAAAGGTGGGGGAGGGTGGGAAGAAGAGTGTGGGTGGGGACCGTGGGGTGAAAAGAAACTATGATGTTTTTTTTTTTTTTTATAAAACTGAACTCATTGGAAATTTTATTTTTTCGTCAAATTTAATATTCATATTTACCTTTTTTTGAATGTTTAATTAATGTTCATATGGGAAAAAAAATATACATACATACATATATATGAAAATTGAGGATAATTTTTGCTAAAGTCACAAATTAATTTCTTTGTTGTTTACTTTGTAGATGGCTGATGATTATAGTCTGTGGCAGATCCAGGATTTTGAGTGAGCACTGGCGGTCGTTGACAGCTGCAACAATAACCAATGTCGTGATCTGAAATTACTTATATCGTAATTTGAATTATAAGTGTGGGCGTACGCTATCTAACAGTCTAATAATGTTTAACGAGTAACAAATTGAAGTTTAAAAAACGGGTTCAATTATTTACTTTCTTGTTTCAATTTGCTAATAATTTCAGTCTAACAGAAAAAATGACTATTTTAATAATCTCATTGTAATGTCGAATTTTAGTTAAGTTTTTTTTTTTTTTAAAAAAAATGATAAGTGTAGTTTCTACACATATTCGTGGTCCTAAATCATGATATTTTATCGTCTTTTGGATTAAATTCTACCTAATTTATGTTATATTGTGTTTTGTAGGTAAAACCCTATGTTTAATGAAGAATTAGAGTAAACAATACAAAAGTGACGAAAAATGACAAAATTCAAAGATGAAACCTTGGGGAGATATTACACTAAATGGGCCTCAACTTCGAATTTTAATGGGAATGGAACTCAAGTGGGCTTGGACCCTTTTTGGACTAGTGGCTGACTTTGAAAAAAAAAAAAAAAAAAAAAACAA
>CAIGRR010322482.1:0-10794 GCA_903798365.1 Fraxinus sp. 1973-6204 | reverse complement strand
CTAGACAAGCTTTCCTTTCTTCAGAAACTCGGCTATTCTCTTCGATATACAGTATGAAGTAGATTGGATGGTAATCATAGGATTAACACCAACAGCAGAAGGTAATACACTTGCATCGCATACAAATAACCCCTTTGCTTCCCAACATTCTCCATTTTCATCAACTGCACCATCTTCCGGGGTGACACCAATCCGGCAACTGCCCATCTGATGTGCTGAACAATACATGGTCCAGTACTCGCTCCTCGACCTTGGGCCACCTTCTGCTGTAACGGTGTCAAGAAACTCGTCCAAATCCTCCTTCTTAGTCCCTTTACATTTAGTTCTTTGTCCATCACTCTTGAAGGTACCGACTTCCACAGCTCCCGCTGAGATTAAAATTCTCAAAGCCCTTCTCAACCCAAGTTTAAGATTTTCTTTATCAAGTTTATCCAACCGATAATTTATATAACCTTCCTCTTTCACCTCACCTGAACCTTGATCTCGTGTCAATGCAAATAAAACAGCAGTTCTGGAATATTTTGTCATTCTTTCCTTCATGTCATGCCTTGAAATCCATGGAAGCAATGCAGAAAATGAAGCAGGTCCAAGAGAAGCAGATTCCACAATAGCCTGGATGTCGGATTCTTCAGATGACACCTTATGGAGAGAAGTGATAATTTCTCCCTCAAAATTTTTACCTTTAAATTCTAATGATGATTCCGGGAAGTATCCCCAGACGAAAGAAACCGGGTGAAGATGAAGATTTCTGCCTATGTTTTTATTCTCCAAACCGCTGGATATCAACAAGGGGGGTGTTAAGAGAGAACCACAGGCCGAAACTGTCACCCGTGCCTCAATATGTAGCTTCTTTTTGATGTTCTTACTTTCGGAAGTCGCAATTACTCCGACGCATTGTTTTCTAATCTTTTCATCTTTTGCATTCACCAACACAATTTTTTCAGCTTTGCACCCGGCTAAGATCACTGCACCATTGTTTACAGCATCAACAAGCCAAGTGGAATCTGTTCCTTTTTTATCTCCTCTTCTGCAGCCGTAACCACAAGAACCACAGTAATGATTCTCCGAGGAATTTCTTGGCACTGACTCAACTTTCAGACCAAGATTTTCGCAACCTCTTCGAAGTACTTGATTTTGAAACCCTTCTTCTGAACAATTATCAGTAACGCCTATTCTTTGACATATTACATCCATAGCAGATTGATATCTCGGGGAACTGAACATTTGAATATTCTTTTTTGTGGACCATTCTTCAAGAACATAATTAGGAGTTCTTATGGAGGCCGACCAATTTATAGCAGAACCACCACCAACGGTCGACCCGGCCATGATCATTACTTTCCCATCTTCAGTCGTTAGCATTCCACCCGATTCATATAATTCGTTCATTGAAGGTCCTTCAAGACCGGAATAATCTTCTGGCACAAAGTAGTGACCTTTCTCAAGGATTAGGACTTTCTGATCTGAGTTCGCAAGGACAGCTGCTGCAACACCTCCCCCACAACCGGATCCAACAATCACTACATCACATTTGATCTTAAACGCATTGCCTGTTGGATCCTCGATGACATGTATACCTTTCTGAATAAGCGATTCCTTTAGTGTCAACTCACATATGTTCATGGTTTCAATAATGCCCTTTTCAAGAGGTCTCTCCTTTTGGGGTTTGGTCGAATCATCTATGTCCTCTACATGGTATCCAATTGGTTCCCATGCTGGATTACCTGAATTTTCATCAGTCTGCAACAGAAAGAAAATAGACTCAATTATGTGAAGTGTAACCTCAGATAAATGAATTTGTAGCAATGTTTAGTACCTATCTATGCAAACTATGAATCTAGGTCAAAATAAAGGACTAATGATCAAACATTTGCAGAACCCTTTTATAATCTTTATGCAAGAAGTTGCTAAGCTTTTAGCATTTGATACTGCAACTCATTGTGTTTAATTTTGTACATTATACTCGAGCTTGCAACTGTTGATCTAGCAATGAGCTTAAAAGAGTGGCAAAATAGGATTTGTGTGGCCGACCTCAAATTATTAGAAACAAAGTTCAGTTTATTTTGAAATACCCGATTTTGCAACTAAGGGATACTTTTAAATTAGGCTAGTAACCTCAGTTGCAACCAATAACTTTGAATTACAACGCACGACCGTATGGCTATAAGAATTTAAGACCTTATTTTATTTCATGACCTTAACACGTGCCTTACAGGAAAATATACAGATTAGCATTTCAGGCATCAAAATTAAGATCAACTAACTACAAAACAAGAAAAGATGAAACCTTTGCCCAGAAATACATAAAGGGCATATTTTTTGGCACCTCGTCATATAAGAGCTGCTGACTGCTATCTGATCCACTTACCAAACATGTCATAAAAAGTGAAGACCAAAAAGTAATTGAGCTCAATGTAAAGACAGTCAATAAGAAGCATTACCAAAGAGAAAAAGATGTAGAGGCAGGTGATTTTAAGCAATAAGAAGGCTATTCTCAGTGGAAGCAGAAAAGCTTCTCTTGACCATTTTTGAAGGATAATTTCTCTCTTCTTCAAGGACAGTTCCATAAATTTGTGAACGAATGGCCACTTCCAATCTAAACAAACATACCCACAAAGCAAAAGGGTTCCCAATCTGGTTGACAGAAGCTTTAACACAAGGCTCACTATGAACTGAGCTTTAGGTTTTCCCCTCTTCACCAATAGCTCTGCAACCTATCCACCAAAGAGAAAAATAAATACTAGAACAATTCTATTACTCACAATAGTGAAACAACTTGAATTATGAACAAAGTTACGAAAAAGAGTTCGAGTAGTCGAGCCCAAATTCATCGAGAACAAGATTTGATTGTTGCTGTAATTGTAATGAAATAACAGCAAAAAGAAGACAGCAAAAAGCATTGCTCAGCTGAGCTTAGAAAAAGTAAAAGTATTTAAAAGTAACTTTCAAGAGTAGCCAACATATATGATATATCTAACCATAAAAATTGATTTTAAATAAAACTTTTTTTTTGCCACACAAAAAAATATTAGTTTAGATTCTAGTTTTTAGAAAATACTTTTAATCATTTTTAGGCTTAGCCAAGCATGATCAAAGCAGCACAATACAACAATGCTCACAACAAAATCTTATCCCTAATAATTATGAAGCCGACAATCCGAATTCATCCTTCTTTGTCATCAAACTAGGATAAAACAAGGACATTGTTCCCAATAAATTTAGGCCGGGAATCATAAACTAGAATACAGGAGATTAGACCATAAAAGTGAAGTATTACTTCATCAGGCCCTGAAGATTTGTAGAAGTAGTTGAAGGCCTGGTCGGGCAAATCTCCATTGCTGACGTCATAAAGTTGTAGAGGAGGAATCAAAGTTTCACATATGGAATCAAGAACTTGGATCTGAGAAGAAGAGAAGCCATGGCTGTACTTTCTGTACTCTCTTCTTTCTCTACTCAACAATGGATGACACTTTTTCATTCTCTTTCTTTCTCCCTCTCCTCACACTTTCTCTGTCATCCAATCCTCATTCCTTCCTCTGCTTGCATTCTTACATAAGGACAAATATTTTCTTTTATAATTTCGAGGAAAAATATATAAAATAATGATAAGTTACTGGCGTGTCAGTTTTGGAGTCTTTTTTGTGGGAATTTTCTTGGCGGCTATGCCTATGCCGTTGAGAAGAAACTAACGATAGGGAAAGTTGCAAATTGGTCCTCTATCTATTTTGCAGTAATGAGTTAGTTTTCACCTTTTAAAAAAGGAGCAATTTGACTCATACTTTACTTTTTATTATTGTAGTTGCACAACAAAAGCCGTTTGAATCTCAACCAACTCTTCATGGAGCCGTGGCGTTTCTAATTTACAAAGCTAAATTTTGTTCTTTACATAATTAGAATCTATACTAAACTCTTATGACGATCGAGCTACATTGTCCTAATTTGACTGTCCACCCACTAAAATTTTGGCATTTTATTGTATCTTCTTAACAAATGAAAATACGTCATTTCAAATGCAATATCACTTGTAGCGTATTCACTTTTTTCATTTTCTAACGAGCAAATATATTGAAGTGTCAAAATTTTAATAAAGATATCTTAACTCCGTCTTATAAATAAGCATCCGTTTGATCCCATTTTAATGATATCTGTCCAATTTTTATTTTTTTTAAAACCCCTTTTCATTCACACACAATTTGTGTCAATTTTAAAGAAAGCAGTGTTAGCTCTGCAAGGGATGATGGCAATAATAATTTCCAACTTTCTAAATTACCCCACGTTCATGAAATTGAGAGGGTCATTTTGGTAAATGGCGGATGAGGACATGAAGTATTTTGGACCATATCATTTTCAATGGCATTTTCTCCATTTTAAGCCTCATTTGTTGTAAATTGAAATCAGACTTTTAGTAAATTTTAATAAAAATTGATGAAATATGTGGTTGAAAAGTTGTGAGTCTCATAAAATGTGGTTAAAATTAATTGTTGACTTTGACTTGAGGTTATTTGTACCAAACACATGGGAACAAATAAATTTCATCATCATCAAAGTTAGGAGTATATTGTTGTAAAATGCAAGATTTCATTAAATTTTGATTTTTATGCGTTTCGAACATGGGGTAAATGTCCCTAATCTATTTCTCTAAAAAAAAATACTATCTAACACCAGTGTTGTTGAACGATAATTTAAGTGTTATTATATTTCAGGTCTTATTGAATGAGCCATAATTCTTCATAAGTAATTGAACCTATAATTTAATCACTAGTGATTTTGAAGCTATAAATAATTAAGACCAACTAACTTATTTTTAAAAATTAAAAATAAATTCGCAATTCGTTTAAGAAATGCAAGTTATTTAAACTTGTAACAAGAAGCATACATTATTCGAGCTGTTTAAGATTATAAATTTCTTCTTTAATTTCAATAATAATCAGCATTTCATTTCAGATATGAAAAATTAAATTATATATTCCTTTAAGCTGCCTGGATGAATCATCAATGTAGCTTTAGGGTTGAGAATTCCAGTACTTCGAAAAGAAATAAAGGGCATTTAGTACATTTGTCAAGATAGGTACATCATAGACTAGACTTTAAAATTTTGACAAATGGGGTTGTTGGATTTCAAAAGTCGACCAATTAGGGCCTGTTTGGTACGAATTTTTCAATTTTACATTAAATCAATTCTCATTTTCAACTACACATTCTTCAATAAAATAAAATTTTCCATCACATCAATAATTTTTTCTTCTTTCTTTACCACACATTTTCCATCATATCACTATTTAAAATCAATTATTCCTCCAAAAAATCCCTACCAAACAAGCTCTTAGTATGCACATAACTCAGACTGGGAAAATTGCAACTGCCTCTCCAACCTTTCACTTATAGCGAAGTACCCTCTGAAATTTAATTCTTAATACTTCAATTCATAATCTATAGAATTTATAACGTCGTGCTCCTTAATGGACATGTCCATCCAAGTTGCGGTTAAGTATTTACTCCCGTTTAATCCCTCAACAAGTCTAACACGTGAGAGCCACATGACAAGCAAGAAGACTGTTCGCCATACATACATCACAGTGCAACAAAGTCGAAAAGGATATGTCAACACCAAAAGTTGCAAACCAACTTGTAGTTAGGGGCCTCAACCACAATTTCTCACAAAGACATAAAAACTTTATCCTAGGAGAGACTAAAAGAATAGAAACACTTTATTTAAAGAAATGCATGACTTGTGATTAAGTTCCAAAGTTGCCAAAAGGTAACAAATACTAGGTTTTGCATCATTCTAATAGCATGGCAATGAGTAGAATCTAGCAAGCAACACAAAACTCCCAATAGCATTTATAACTAGTACTAGTGAGTAAACGTGCGTTGTACGCTAGTGATTATCGTCTACAAAATAGTCATTATCATATTTTGGAATTAATCTTCGTCGATGTTTCCTTCATATGATAAAATGATAAAGCATGAATGAGTTATTTTTTCCGGAATTAAGTAACAACAATGATGTTTCCATTTGATAACCTAGCACCTTTCTCATATTTATCACTAATTTTAAGCTGCAAAACATACATTACAAGTGATTACACCTGTTGAGAAGGAACATAGGTTGGTATCTCAAGAAGGGATGGAGCAAATTGGAGCTCGTCAACATGTTCAATATAGAAAAAAGAAGAGTGATTTTTACAATCAATGGAAGAGTAGTTTTTTTAGAATCAATGTAACTAGGAAGCAAAATATTTGACACGCCCAAGTATTCGAACTTAGATAATTCACTTAAAACAGACATCAATAAGTAAACTGCTTCCACAATATACATAAACGTAAAACAAAGATATTGATTATTGGCTAGCTTATACACTCATTCAAAAGAAGAAAGCGCAACTGATACAAGGTGTGTTGAAGGGAATAAAGACTATTTAAGGTTTGCCAAAGTGCTGAAAAGCGCAGAATCCGGCCTGACATTATGATGACAATCAAGAGTAAAACCAAGACAACTTCAAAAAACTAAACAGGAAAAAATCCGGCTATCAGAAACATAAACTTTTAACACAAAAAAGCATAGTTCCATTACTCAATAAGGTTTGGAAAAGATTTTAAGTGAAGCAAAATTAACTCCGTGATGACACTGACTATGTCTCCATTGTGAGCCTTGAGAGCCTTGACATCTTTGCCCTTGGGCATGACCAAATCAATGTTCTGAGGCTCGACTCCAGTCTCGTAAATCTCTTTTTTGTCTTTGTCCTCATCCTCGTCTACAGCCGAAGTAGAATTATCAGGTTTAGCCATTACAGAACCCATATCAGGCATCCTGAATTGTTGGGCAGCTTGTGTCTGCAGTTGGCAACTGAAATGGTTTGATTTCGAGTTTCAACATGGCTTCGCGACTCTTCTTCTCACTTTTGCTCTGCTTAGAACTTTCATTTCTACCTGTATACACTTTTGTATCAAATTAATCATAAATGAAGTAAAATATATGTGTTGGTAATACAAGTTATAAATTATGATTATGATGACAGCTTCATCATAATCCACTCATCCAAAATGGTAAAGCTCGACGAGCAGCTTCAGAGACGGGAGGCCTACCAAATGATATGCCCAGGTCCATTTGTACAACATACTAAACAAGTCTTGTAGAAAGTGAAAATGTATTCTATACAAGTCAGAGAAAAAGCAGGGAGGGGATACCATTCCAGCAAACATACAACGGAGGTTCCACAAGTCCAAGGAGTAATCATAATCTTGCAAATCGACAAGAAGCTCAGGCCTTAAAATACCTGCAAATCAATATGCATGAGCATGAATGGTCATTGGCAAATGCATTAAAGTAATCTAATCTCACAAGCCGATTTCTGTGAGCAATAGCCACTAAAAACTGGAAGGGAATATAAGGTGTTTGTGGTCCAAATTAACAAATGTTGCTTGGCATCATAGGAAGATATATAAGTTAATAAATGTAATCACTCTGAATCAAATTTTCAAGAAAAATATTATCGATATTTACTATTTTTCCTATAATTACTCTCCTTCTTTTTTGTCATTTATCGATAAGAAAGTTTTTTCATTTTTCAGGTAGATATATTCTTTCGCTTGCCAAAAACAAAATTTAACAATAATAAACACACAAAGCAAATGCCAAATAGACCAGATGCATTGGTGGGAATGGGCAACACAATTTTTAAGCTAATAAAATTTGATAATAAAGTAGGTATTTCAATAGCCTAGCCAAGAATTAACCATTAAATAAAGTTTAAGGAAAAGAAAAGCCAAAGAAGCTAAACCAAACCTTTATTCGTAAGAATATATTTCGTGTGCTTGTTTGTTACATTGCTAAATAGTGCACTGTGCATTATTAAACAGCTTTCTCAGTGTTTGTCATACCAATTCAACAAGACTTAACAGCTTTGGAACTATGTGCTAACAAAGAGACATTAGAGCCATTCTCTACATGACGTGATCTCAAGTAAATGGTACGAAGCAAAGTAATCATCCTACAGCTTACATAAGTACGCAATCTTGAGCCATTCATTACTCCGATAATTAGATTTACTGAAGAGCGCAATTGCACCATAATAATGAAGATAATATTTTGGAAGTGAACTACTGATTGCAAGCATTTTTGCCCATATTTAATGGAGCTGTCAGTCAGTTTGTTTCATTAATCAAATGCAGCTTTGGAACCAAAATATCACCTAAAAGCAGCCCCTGGACAGGTCTGATTTTTTGTGCCCGAGCCCTTTCACATCAATTCATAATAAATCTTAATTCTTATTTGTATCCAATTCCACTCTGTATTTCATCTTAGGAGATTTTATAAAAGATACTCTAACGTTGTCCTCTGCATTAGAAGTGTTACTACGATGTCAAAATAACAAAAGAAACTTCTCAAAAGTTGCTAGTCTAAGTGAGCAAGAACTATCATGCATGTGTAATGGTGAACGGGCTATAGATATTGCAAAATCACTATATCTAAATCTCAAAAAATTTATAAATAATGGTGAACCTTTCCATATCAAAACCCAGTGTCATTTTTATCTTAGGAAACTTAATGAGAAATCCTCAAAGCTTTCTAAAATGGGAGTGTGAGTTAGATGTCAAGCTAAGTAGCTAATAAAATTCACCTTGTAAAATCAGTCTAAGCTACCGTGTACAACACTTGACAGGATATAGATACTCCAAATCTCCTAGTTCACTACAAATGTTTATCTAAAAAAGAAGTTGGGCATGAAACTGTAATGAATGGTAAAAAAAGAAAAAAAGAACAAGATCGCAAGGCCTATAGAAGAAAAACTAAATTGGAGGGAAGATAGCGAACCTAGAAGCAACACCAACGTTGTACTCTTTACTAGGATGGTAAAACTCTGCAAGTCCCCAATCTATAAGCCGAAGTTTCCGCTGCTCATGATCAATCATGACATTATGAGGTTTCACATCCCGATGCATGATACCTTGAGAATGGCAGTAATATAGAGCCTACAACATAGACGTAGAGGAAACTCAGAATTGTTTTTGCACTTCCCAAGAATATCAAGTTTTAAAACTGTAAAGGGTGACAGTAAGAGAAAGAAAAGGTAAAGAGACCTATGAAACTTCTTACTTAACAAGTACAGCAAATTTTCATTGTTAGTATAAATGACAGAAAACTGTAGCAGCAAGAAAACTACAATCAATTATCTAAAAGATGAAGTGTATTGAAATTTAAATCCCAATTAGTTTAGGATTTTTTTGGTAAATCAGTGCCAATGGCTGGCCAAATTCAGGCTGTTGAGCAACATCTCCAAAATGTGGATCAACAGCTGGCTTTTCATAGAGGAAGTAAACAGCTTTGAAAAACTCTTTTTGCACCCTAACCAAAAGAACTGATCCACTTCTCCTTTCAGGAAGAAACATTACCTGGATATCCAATATTAACCCTCTTTTTTGTAAACAGTTAGCAACTGTATAATGTACATCTATCTTGTTATCATGTTAGTGCGACAGTATGCATTTAAAGTTGAGTTTACTCTTGACAAAATTTCAATTTAGTTTAATGGATTCCTTGCAATAAATAAAAGAATATCCTATACATCATTTGCTCATGGTGAAACAATTTCTTACAAACAAAAATGGCACAACCCTGCTAACATAGGGACCAAGGTGCTAACTCTCAACAAATTGAAACAAGATTGTAGCTATTGAACATTGCAAAAGGATTTAAGGACAACTTTGAGCTGAGATGGCTATGCTGATGGCATTAATCTGCTTCTGGTTCTAAAACTAAAATTTGCTATGTTTTGAGGAGACAGTTGGAACTTATCAGCAATAGGTAAGATAAACATTTTTTTCTCTCTTTCTTAACAACAAAACTTATTCACTTCATAAAAATCCTTCGATTGATAACCCATTTTCAAACCCCTGTTCTCCATTTCCTTTATTTCATCATAAGCCTCCTCAATTTAATCCATACTCATCAGATGTGTAGCTGCTACTACAATTCTAATTTTAGAATAGAAGACCAGCATAAATTGAAACTCATACCCTTGCAAAAGCAAACAACAACTCCAGCACAAGAAATAACTGGAAATTTTAGAATCATGTACCCAACAAAATTGAAAGCAAACTGTAATAAAAAGTTGAAAAAAAACAGTTAAGATTTCGCCAAGAAGTAAAGCACTAATTATACACCAATTTGGTCATTCTATCAAACACCTTAAAAAGCAAACTATTTTTCCTAAGATCTGAAGAGATTGAGTTTTAAATCAAGGCAGAATTTTTCACTTCACAAACAAAATCAACTACTCTACAACTTAACTAAGCCCATACTCGTCAATAAGTCAAATTTTACCTCAAAACTACAAAATATCAATTACCTAAATTGAGGGAAAGGGAAAGGAGGTGGTTAACATACCTTGCATACCGACGCTGGAATGAAGTGGTTAACCAGAAAGATAATTACATGTTTTCTTCTGCTGTTTTTTGATGGAGTGAAATCAGTAAATGGCGAGAAGCTCGTGGATTAATGTGGAAGAAAATTTGCAAAATAATAGTGGAGAAGTTGCTACCTTATCCATATCTAGAATCATGCAGGAGAAAAGTATATATTCCAGCATAAATCAACTGCTATTTTTCGTCTGTACATTAGCATTCTCTTAGAAGAAATTGATTCTATTGGATTCTCTAAAAAATCAAGCATTCTATATACTTTAGTAGAAAAATTGGACAGTTTGGCCTAGAAGGAAATGGTAGAAATTAGATTATATAAACAATATAAGTAAAATTGAAAATTGTAATAAAGAATAGATATATCACTTACCC